>JAOWBW010001470.1:0-85357 GCA_026119855.1 Campanula takesimana
GGCTAGACATGTATGGGAGAGTTTTAGAGCATAGAAACACTTTGGGTCCTCATTCTGAGAGCCCAAGTTTTTAGAGTAGTTTGTGACATGAAAAGACGACAAAAACAAAAAACCACACAGCCTTACGTCAAAATGAGTTGGGGTCGGCTAACATGAATCCTCATATGTGAACGTCAAAGAGAAGATGTGAGGAAAAAAAGTAAGTTAAAAGAAGAAATAGGTGGGAATAAAATTTGGAAAAGGAAAACAAGCAAAATAAAAATATTATAATAAATATAGATATGGAAAATGAATAAAAAAATGAAAAGGGAAGAAGAAAAAATATATGAGCAAAGAGAAACGAAAAAATAGAATTTAAAATGGAAAAACAACTAGTAAGGTGCCACAGGCATACCATATCCCAGGCTGCTTCATCTAGGGAACTTCCACGATCAATTGCTTCAAGTTTTGCCAGTTCCGCCTTTCGCTCTGTCACCTAAATGCAAACAGAAAGAGTAAATACTTCAGTGATCCTATTTCAGCAAAAGAGGTTTAGAATGCTAGGTAATCTCCAAAATAAAACATATTCAATGTCATGGGCTTTGTCGAGTGATAAAAAAACTTGTATGTAGTTACTAAAGTTAGCTCTACATTGTTTAAATCTTAAAGGAATGAGATTCTTTGATAGGCCACAACTTGTAATTCCATGGTTCTCATGTTTAAAATGAAGGATCCATAAGGAAAGTACAAGTGGCTAAACATAACAGTTTCTACAAGCACAAGCACTCATGATAGACTTAAGCGAGAGAAGAAGGGAAGCAAACAAACTGGTGTTTAACTCACTTGGAAAATTTTACATTACCCTTTCCAAAGTTCTCGACCGAAGCACTACATCTTTTGCCTCCCATTGAGCTTGAGTGAAGCATGGTTGCGAGCAGTTGATCCAAACAACCCCTACTTGGAAAGCCTATAAAACCAGTCAAAATGAGAAAAACACATACAAAGATAACAATATTAGACCATTCCAATGAGGTTGTAAGGTTTCTCAGCAAAGCAGCAAATCATAATCCAGCCGATGAACCCCCAAGCAAATCTCATTGCCCTAATTTGAAAAAATCTTCAGAAGTATTATGACACATGTAACGCTTCTTTCAGGAGCATGCATCAGCAGAAGCTGCAACCCTCATCAACGTTAGCTCGTGTGGACTACCTTGGAACTCCAACCTTCACGCACACAAACATAAAGGACTTAGGTAACGTAAATGGCTTCACTCAAACAAGAAATGGGATCAGCTTTAAGATGGCACCTGCATAAGAGATAATAACCAAATTAGAAAAATAATTCAACGAAAAAACAGACAGCAAGGAACAACCGCATCTAAAAATCAAAGGACAGAAAGGAAGCAGATTCATTGGAACTCTCAACAACTACTCCCTCCGTCCCAGAGTAAGAGTCCTACTTTCCATTTTGGTACGTCCCAGAGTAAGAGTCCTATTCGTAAAATGACAAAGAATCTTTGCTATTCACCCCACTCATTCTCTCGGCTATTTTACTTTTATACTCACAACACCAATCAATTCACTATTCTCTCCCACTCATTCTCTCTCCTATTTTACTTTTACACTCACAAGATTTACATCACTTCCAATATTTATTAATAAGCGTGCAAATGAGGGGTAGGACTCTTACTCCGGGACGGAGGGAGTACTAAACAGTCAGAAAAGTAGTCCAACGGTGCTATACTGATGTCAAAGTATCAATTTTGAATATTAATTTTGAAAAGAGGAGAAAAATGAGATACATACTGTGGTCAGTTGGCAGTGATCAAAAAATACAAGTGAATAACCTGATGGTAAACATTTGAGTCAGCAGCAGAACAAAAGTGATTGTGAGGCCCTTGGTGCCAAACCTACATGCCCTTCCCACCTGCCAACCATCCAAAGCAATTTCCTTACTTGTATACAGAAAAATGCAGCTTCTCCTCATTCCAAAGAGATGTAGAATAGAGAGGAAGAGTGTGATGCACATCCTAAAATTGGACATACTCTATCGATATAAGTGTCAGCAGAATCTGGCATGTCATAGATGATCACAATATTAACATGCTTGATGTCAATTCCACTTCCAACCAAATCAATGGCAACAATAATCCTTCTGAGCCCTTCCTTGAACCCTTTGTAACGTTCGTCAACCTGACATGTAAAATAATTAAGAGACAAAATTCAGATATATTAAATACAATTGTCTCCGTCCCAAGTGTCCAGTTTTTCTTTCAAGTTAAGAGAGTTGACTTTTAAGTAATTTCAGTATTACTTTACATAAATATCCTTACTATCCACCTTAAAGCAATGCCAAGTGTACATTTGAATACGAACCTTGTTTAAAATGGACACTTATTGACAAAAAATTTAATGGACACTCGTTTAGAAAGAAGGGGTGTTACTGGTTACTACCTTAATGGCTGCTTTAATATTGATCACTTCCTAAAATATCAACTGCAGAACAACAAGCAACTATTAGTTTTGCTGAAAATGTATCTACTCATGAGCTCTTGGGGAAACACATGAAATCACCTTCCCCAAAACGCCACCATCACTCAAGTAACATTTTCCTCTACCGAAGTCTCAAAAGCCACTTGCCCATCAGACTAGACTAAACTTACACATCATTTTGAAATGAGACCAAAATAATTAAAATACCAGGTTAATACAAACTTAAACAGGAGTGCCTGTAAAAGTGCATGAAGAGTCAACTTGGCCATCATAGACATGAATATTCATTGGCTGAAAAATGGCAAAACGATATATCACTTCAGGCACCAGGAGACGACAAAATATTATCAACATCCGTATGTATTAGTATTGTTTATGTGTAAGCTTGAACAGTAAAGTATTTCCTACTATGGTCATGCCAAAGTATATATGTGATAGTTACAAAATCTATCAGGCAAGAACAAGCGCAAATATTAGATATTGCATAAACTTTCTAGCGATCTCAAAAGTATTTGCTGAGGATGGCAAAGAATATCGTAAATTGTTTCTCACCCGGGTCATCTTAAAAATCTTCTTGACAACTCTCTGCATATCAGTGGAGCACAAGGAAAATAATATACATCAATTGGACATGCATATCTCAACTACAGCCAGAGCAATCTACTTCATATTCAAAACCAACAAAAATAGAGCCTAAAGAAAGCATACCAAGTGGTTCAAGCATCTTGTCACATTCATCAAGGAATAAGGATGAAATGCCTTTACATTCATTAATTTAAGATCCTTATCTTTAGCTAGCCCCAATATCCTTCCAGGCATTCCAACAATAACGTGAGGATTTTCATTCTTCAATAGATACTTGTGCATCTTTACATTAACAACACACTACTTGCACACAGTAACTTCTGCTACAAAAACAACTTCTAAGATATCTAATGTTTGAGTATGAAGTTGTTCACATTTAATTTAGCTGACAAATACTCCCTCCGTCCCCCTCACTTGACACCCAAGAGGTGGGCACAATAACTAAGGAAAAAGAATAAAATATGGAAAATGTGTGGCAGAAAATGAAGAGAGAGAATGAGTGGGGTAAATAGTAGTGTTGGTTGAATAAATTGAGTGGTGGAGAATAAATAGAGAGTACTACATCCACCCAAAAAGAGGAGTCATCTGCGCCTACTTTCCATTTTAATTTGTCAGAAGAACTGTCATGTCTCTACTTTAAAGCTTGAAATTTTAATTCTTCTCCAATATGTTTCTTTTCAAAACATATCATACTTCTCAAATAAAATAAAAACCATTATAGTGCAAATAACAAGCAGGTCACACTTCAATTAATCAAAATATATACGATGAAAAAGAACTGTTACCATGACCTCGAAAGAAGTTTGTAGCATAAGAAGACATAGTTAATTTGCTATCCATGAAGATTTAAAAATCAGATAAATTAAGGTGACATGTTTCGGGAGGTACAGACCCTAGTCAATGTCAACATCATCAAATACAACTATCGAACTCTTTCCACCAAGATCCAGCGCAAAAGGTTGACAAAACAAGCATAGCAAGACGATAGTAGAATAAACGCAGCATTCAGAGCATATACTATGACATCATACGATTAACATTACATAAGCATTTATACGTGCAAATCAAAGGATTTTATTCATCATTCTCTCTCACTCTCTACGCACACAATAAAATGTAAAAAGGCAAACATTAAAATTGATATGAAACCTGAACACAACACGGCACACCATCTAGCCATGTAATCCCTTCAAAAGATCTGATGCATTCATGACCTTGCTTCTTGCGGTTGTTAAGGAACTACAGGACAAGCAATTAAGAATCATTTTCGCAACATGCTAGTAATCTAGCGTTTGTTAAGGAACTACAGGACAAACAGTAGTACAGATTGCTAATTGCTGAGACGAGAGAAATGAACCTTCTCAGCATGGGGATGTGTCATTATAGCACCAAGGCAGGTCCCGGCATTGGACAGTAAATACTGAAGATTGAGATATAGCTATTATTAGGAATGCAGAAAGTAGATATTGACCAGTCACAACTTACTGAGATGCAAATTCGGATGGCTTTAAGTGCTAAAGCACATCCAGAGCCACGGCAGGAGCAACGTTCCATGTTGCCATCAAGAAAGGGTAATTCCTACAATATGAAATGGCAGCAGTTTATTTTTCGATACTAAGCTAAAACTATCGTCAACATTGGCAGACAGTTTATCAACTAGTGTTATCATTATAGCCTAACCATTAAATTAAAAATGAAAACTGTAACTTTTCTATTAATCAAAAAGAGAGAAGATGGAAACAACTAAAACTTGAATTGTAGCAAAACCATAACAAATCACTAGGATAATTGTATAGATGAAAACCATATTCTTAATTTACTTGTTTTGTAAATGTTCACTTTTATAGGGACGGATGGGGTAGTATCCATATCATAGTTCTGAGTGCTAAGTAAAAGTAGGTGGGCGTGGGCCAACAGAGAGACATAAGGCATCAGATTTTAATAAACTGAAGCAAGACAGTCATGATCTCGCGTCCTGTGGCGCTGCTTTCCGTAAAAATGCAAAATTAAAGATTTATGCTTGCCTGAAATAAGACCTTATTAACATGGGGATGTGACGCCAATGGAGCATCGCATCTGGATCAAACCCAGTCAGAATATTGACTACCCTAGGACAGGGACCGGCCTCTGCACAGACTTCATGCAACTCAAGGCTGGTACAGGCATTGATAGTAAATATTAAACGCAAGGAAAAAAAATGCAATAATTAGGAGTGCTGAGAGGAGATATGGACCGATCACGACTTACAGAGATGCTTTAGATGACATGAGTATTGCAGTACATTCACCAGCCAAAGCAAGAGAAACTTTCCATGTCCCCATTAACAAAGGGTAGTACCTAAAACATGAAATGGGGTACGGTTTATATTTCAATTTTAATCTCAATCTTAATTCATCATCAATATTGCTTGCATTAGTGAATGTAGTTAATTTAACTGGAATTATCAATAAAGCATACCCGATAAAATAACGGAAAGCGGAAAACTTCTAATCATCATTAAGAGTGGACATGTAACCCCAAAGCATAACAAGCAACCAGGAAAGTTGTATAGATTAACACCATATCAAGAAACATATTTGACGGCCATGCAAGAAGATCAAAACTAAGTACTTGTTGCCTTCAATGTTGGGTGATAGAAAATAAAGGTAGATGTACAATTGTAACTTTATTGACAGGCTAAAACTAGTGATTGCCTTGTTCTGATGTTTTCTTGAGGATCTATAAAGAATTACAAGTGGATAAACATAACAAGCACAATACATGTGATTGACTATGGAGAAAAACATAGCATAAATTGATACTCGCAGATGTCATATCTAAATCAGATAAATACCTTTGCAGCAATAGCTAACTAGAAACTTACATGGTAAGATCGAGTAGCTGCGGACCAGACATTGACTCCATTACGAGAGAGAGCTCTATGAGCAGCTTGCACAGCAACATCTTCTGCAGGGGTACAGCTGGAATATCTCTGAAACACGTTTAGAGTAGCATATAAGAATTCAAGTGATAGGTAAAAGACCTGAATGCTAACTTATATTGGTATAAGAAATACTCCCTCCATCCCATTTTAAGAGTCAAAAAATGGGTGGGTTCAAGAATTAAGGAAAAGGTGATGTGTTATGTGTGTTGATAGTTGGGTAGGAGAGAGAAAGTGGGGGTAGAGAAGAGTTAGTGGATAATTGTTTTGAGTATGACATGTAGGACCCACTTTCCATTTTAGGATTTTGACTCTTAAAATAGGACGCCCTTTTAGGAATTTTTTGACTCTTAAAATGGGACAGAGGGAGTATATGACTTGCACAATCTATCAAACTCCTTTGTTTAAAGAACTATAACTTCCTCTGATCCACTCAACGAGTCACATTTGATCAAATAACCATTAATTAGAGGATGATATCATCTTTTCATACATTTAAGTAAACAATTATGGTAAGTAATCAATGTATTTGGCTCATGAAAGTGCCAAGACAATTGACATAATAAAGAAAAGAATAATACTAGGGGCACAAAAAACTCACAAAATCTTGCTCACAAAATCCTAGGTGTAATGATTTTATTGGTGTGTTTTAATTAGAGTGTGGCGGGTCCATTATCGATGCAACCAATAAAATATCGCCACCTCATCTTGTGAGCAAGATTTTGTGACCTTATTTTGTGCCCCTGGCATAGCTCTAAAGAAAATGAAAATACATACTAAAACAGGTAAACTTGCCTTCCAAAGGATGCTCAAAGCCTGAATCTTGAATGGCTCAAAGAAGCTCTGGTTTTAGCTGTACGTGCCGAATCCTAAACGATGAATACAACCATTTCCCCTACAGCAACAGGAAGAAGCGGAGAACTAAATGATATAAGTAGGAGAGACTAAGAAACCACAATATTAAGATGAAATCACATGCTATCAGATATAAAAGGAGTTCATACTTGAGAAGAACCTTATTCATCATTAAACTTCCATTGGCTGAAAAATATCAAATTAATGTCACTTCAGGCACCAGGAGACTGTCAAATATAATCAACATCACTAAGAGTTAGTATTGCTTATAGGTAAGAATACTCCAATAGTACAGTAAAGTATTTCCTGTTATAACCATGCCAAAGTATAAATGACAGACACAAGATCTTCTATCAGGTAAGAAGGTGAGACAATATTACATCTTGCATAAACTTCTTGCAAACTGGATATATCTCCTTCAGGACTGTGGCTAAGAACATAAAACTTGCTTGTCAAGCGGGGTCGTCTTAAAGAAAAGATACCAAGTGGTTGAGCATCTTGTCCCATTCATCGGGGATGAATGTCTTACATTCTTAAATTCAAGATCCTTATCTCTAGCCCCCCCCCCCCCAACATCCTTCCAGGCGTTCCAAAAACAATATGAGGACATTCATACTTCACTAAATCAGTCACCTACATCTCACTTGGTGCACATCCAGGGGTTCTCGTCCAGTATCCTCTCTCTCTCTCTCTCTCTATACACACACACACACACGAATAAAAAAAACTGTAAAAAAGACAAACATAAAGTTTGGGAAGAAACCTGAACACAACACGCCATACCATCAAGCCAGGTAATCCCATCACAAGTTGAGCTGAAAGCATTCATGACATTGCTTCTTGTGGCGCTGATCCTCATAAATGGAGTCTGTCAAACAATTAAGAATCATTTTAGCGACATGCTTGGAATCCCAGCGCATGTTAATGAACTACAAGACAGGCAAAAGTGCTAAGTGCTGAGACGAGAAACGAACCTTGACAACATGGGGATGTGACCCCAATGTAGCACCGGCTCCTGAAACAAATTCACTTAAATTACTGAGTACCCCAGGAAGGAGCATGCATCGATAAAGGCTGCAACTCTCATCGAAGTAAGCTCGTCTAGTCTGCCTTGGAACTCCAACCTTCACGCGAACAAAGATTACGGACATAACTAATGTAAATGGCCTGACTCACCAGAAAAATAAGATCAGCTTTTAAATTGGTGCTGCATAAGAGATGATCACCAAATCAGAAAGAAAAAAAATTCAGCGAAAAACAGACGGCAAGGAACAACCACATCTAAAAATTAAAGGACAGAAAGGAAGCAGATCCATTGCAACTCCCAAACAATAACTAAACCGTCAAAAAAGTAGTCCAACAGTGCTATACTGTATGTCGAAGTATCAATCTGGTCAGGAAGCTCCTTCATATTCACTGCAAACCTAGATTAGACCAGCAGCAAAGGTTAATTTAACATTAAGTTTGAAAAGAAAAAAAAAAGAGATATTGTGGTTTGTCGGTCATGATCAGAAAATACTAGTAAGCTTGTCAAAAACATATATTTCACCAGAAGATGTAACAGAAGTGATAGTGAGGAACCATTATATAAAAAATGCAGTTTGTCCTCGTTCCAAAGAGAATGTAGCATAGAGAACGCAAAATTCAAAGCATGAATCAACACACAAAGCAAAAAATGAATTCAAAAACTGAACACAAATAAATAAAACATTTCTAATGCCGTTGATGCTCAGTGCATACCTCATCCCTATCACCTAAAGTGCGACAAGAATTCATTTTGTTAAACATTCATCTGTTCTATACTGATCCACATAACTTGCTTTTATGTTCTGACTTTCTATTCTTCTTCAAAAAAATATATATATAAAAAAAATAAAAAATGACTTTCGAAACCAAAGAATTTACTGGCACAAATGTGTTCAAAGTTGGTTTCGATTAATTTGCCACCCTTCCATAGTTCACCCTTAATATCAGCAGAAGCTATTCTGACATAAATGTAGACCTTGAACACACCAAACCTCTGAAATGCTATTTAATTAGAAGTCGATCTCTCTCTCTCTCTCACACACACACACACAGAGCCATGCAAAACAAATCTGAATGAAATATTTCACTCTACAATGATTAAATGCCTCTAAAAGGGCAGCCTGCGCACCAAGCATATCCCACACAAGGAGGGGCGAGGAAAGGTCCCCACCACAAGGGTGAAATGTAGGTAAGCCTTACCTTGCATAAACGCAAGGCTACTCCTGGGACACGAAGACAAAAAATGCTTCACCAATAGGCAACAGCCAAAAACGACTCTAATCCAACCTACTTGATTTGCTGAGAGTTACTGGATAAACTTTGATACGGGTTAAAAATCCAAGCAAGTCTTTTTGATATGACTAAAGAGGACCAATATAGACTAATAATCGCACCATCCCAAAACACATATCATCAATTCATTTTGGTGTCCCAAGGGTGTAAGTTTACTCTCCTAAAATGTCCACTTTTAATCTTAATTTTTATCCCAACTAGTCATACTCACACACTAAGATCATACGGCCCACTTACAAAACCTACCCCGCTTGTCATTCTCACAATCTCGTTCCCACTCACAAAACTATTCACTCTATATATATGCTCTCTTTATCTCCAGTGTCCAAGCAAAATGGTGCAAGGGGTTCTGTGATGAAGGGGGTCGTCTTTGTATCATACTTCATAGTAGGTTCACGTAAACTAGGCCAGACATAACTGAATCACATAGAACCCACAGAGTGGATAGGGCAATTCACGTTAAGAAAAAACATAAAATTACCTGGTTATTGAATAATCTCTTTCAATTATGCACTTTGTTTTGGTTTTGGATGCTTCGAGGAGCTGTCCATGGTTCATAAACTTACCTCCTGGGTATACCTGGGAGGTGAATGGCATGAGATAATATGGTACAGAATAATCCAAACAAATAGGGAAAAAAAGGAAAAAAAAATGGATTAAAAATACACCTTTCAGTATGGGTAGATAATGTCTAAAGGAACCATCAGGATCGTACTTCTTCCCAAAAGAGGTTGGAGATTAGATACGATTACATTGACCAATATACAAGAACATTTTTTCCCGAAAGAGGTTGGAGAATAGATATGATTTGATAGATGTCCTCTATTGTAGTAAAATATAATGCAACATTTTCCATGAAAATATTGTATAACAGGGAAACAGGCGATGCAAATAGATGTAAACCGGAACTGGTAGAAAAATGACGAGTGTGAGAGCCATAACCAGTTTCCATTACCAATTGCGCAGCAATTTGAATCACTAAGGAGTCTCTCAAAAACATCACACCCTTTTTCCGAATGAGCAAGCTGTCGAAAAAGGACTTGTTATGAGACAAGGAGTAAAAAAAGGAGGTGGGCATCCAAGGAAAAACATAGAACGCATTTTAAGTCTGTATGCATAGAGGAGCTGTCCCTGGTTCTAAATATACTTACTGGGCACATATGGGAGGTGAATGGCATGAGATTCATATGGTACAGAATATTCCAATAAAATAGAAATTAGAAGGTTTCAGAAAACACACCTTCAGCACGGGGGGAAACACATACCGACCGTAATGGCAAATCCAATAAAATCCTGGCATCTCTCTATGTCGCAAGCACTCCATGATCATCATTCCAGGGTATCTACAGCAAACGAGTCAACCATCAAATGATTAAAAAAAAAATGATCAAAGTATTGGTGTGCCTCTCTATTGCAAGCGGCTAGACATGTATGGGAGAGTTTTAGAGCATAGAAACACTTTGGGTCCTCATTCTGAGAGCCTAAGTTTTTAGAGTAGTTTGTGACATGAAAAGACGACAAAAACAAAAACCACACAGCCTTACGTCAAAATGAGTTGGGGTCGGCTAACATGAATCCTCATATATGAACGTCAAAGAGAAGATGTGAGGAAAAAAAGTAAGTTAAAAGAAGAAATAGGTGGGAATAAAATTTGGAAAAGGAAAACAAGCAAAATAAAAATATTATAATAAATATAGATATGGGAAAATGAATAAAAAAATGAAAAGGGAAGAAGAAAAAATATATGAGCAAAGAGAAACGAAAAAATAGAATTTTAAAATGGAAAGACAACTAGTAAGGTGCCACAGGCATACCATATCCCAGGCTGCTTCATCTAGGGAACTTCCACGATCAATTGCTTCAAGTTTTGCCAGTTCCGCCTTTCGCTCTGTCACCTAAATGCAAACAGAAAGAGTAAATACTTCAGTGATCCTATTTCAGCAAAAGAGGTTTAGAATGCCAGGTAATCTCCAAAATATAATCAATGTCATGGGCTTAGTCGAGTGATAAAAAAACTTGTATGTAGTTACTAAAGTTAGCTCTACATTGTTTAAATCTTAAAGGAATGAGATTCTTTGATAGGCCACAACTTGTACTTCCATGGTTCTCATGTTTAAAATGAAGGATCCATAAGGAAAGTACAAGTGGCTAAACATAACAGTTTCTACAAGCACAAACACTCATGATAGACTTAAGCGAGAGAAGAAGGGAAGCAAACAAACTGGTGTTTAACTCACTTGGAAAAATTTAACATTACCCTTTCCAAAGTTCTCGACCGAAGCACTACATCTTTTGCCTCCCATTGAGCTTGAGTGAAGCATGGTTGCGAGCAGTTGATCCAAACAACCCCTTCTTGGAAAGCCTATCAAACCAGTCAAAATGAGAAAAACACATACAAAGATAACAATATTAGACCATTTCCAATGAGGTTGTAAGGTTGCTCAGCAAAGCAGCAAATCATAATCCAGCCGATGAACCCCCAAGAAAATCTCATTGCCCTAATTTGAAAAAATCTTCAGAAGTATTATGACACATGTAACGCTTCTTTCAGGACCATGCATCAGCAGAAGCTGCAACCCTCATCAACGTCAGCTCGTCTGGACTACCTTGGAACTCCAACCTTCACGCACACAAACATAAAGGACTTAGGTAACGTAAATGGCTTCACTCTCACAAGAAATGGGTTCAGCTTTAAGATGGCACCTGCATAAGAGATAATAACCAAATTAGAAAAATAATTCAACGAAAAAACAGACGGCAAGGAACAACCGCATCTAAAAATCAAAGGACAGAAAGGAAGCAGATTCATTGGAACTCTCAAACAACTACTCCCTCCGTCCCAGAGTAAGAGTCCTACTTTCCATTTTGGTACGTCCCAGCGTAAGAGTCCTATTCCTAAAATGGCAAAGAATCTTTACTATTCACCCCACTCATTCTCTCTCCTATTTTACTTTTATAGTCACAACACCAATCAATTCACTATTCTCTCCCACTCATTCTCTCTCCTATTTTACTTTTACACTCACAAGATTTACATCACTTCCAATATTTATTAATAAGCGTGCAAATGAGGGGTAGGACTCTTACTCCGGGACGGAGGGAGTACTAAACAGTCAGAAAAGTAGTCCAACGGTGCTATACTGATGTCAAAGTATCAATTTTGAATATTAATTTTGAAAAGAGGAGAAAAATGAGATACATACTGTGGTCTGTTGGCAGTGATCAAAAAATACAAGTGAATAACCTGATGGTAAACATTTGAGTCAGCAGCAGAACAAAAGTGATTGTGAGGCCCTTGGTGCCAAACCTACATGCCCTTCCCACCTGCCAACCATCCAAAGCAATTTCCTTACTTGTATACAGAAAAATGCAGCTTCTCCTCATTCCAAAGAGAATGTAGAATAGAGAGGAAGAGTGTGATGCACATCCTAAAATTGGACATACTCTATCGATATAAGTGTCAGCAGAATCAGGCATGTCATAGTTGATCACAATATTAACATGCTTGATGTCAATTCCACTTCCAACCAAATCAATGGCAACAATAATCCTTCTGAGCCCTTCCTTGAACCCTTTGTAACGTTCGTCAACCTGACATGTAAAATAATTAAGAGACAAAATTCAGATATATTAAATACAATTGTCTCCGTCCCAAGTGTCCAGTTTTTCTTTCAAGTTAAGAGAGTTGACTTTTAAGTAATTTCAGTATTACTTTACATAAATATCCTTACTATCCACCTTAAAGCAATGCCAAGTGTACATTTGAATACGAACCTTGTTTAAAATGGACACTTATTGACAAAAAATTTAATGGACACTCGTTTAGAAAGAAGGGGTGTTACTGGTTACTACCTTAATGGCTGCTTCAATATTGATCACTTCCTAAAATATCAACTGCAGAACAACAAGCAACTATTAGTTTTGCTGAAAATGTATCTACTCATGAGCTCTTGGGGAAACACATGAAATCACCTTCCCCAAAACGCCACCATCACTCAAGTAACATTTTCCTCTACCGAAGTCTCAAAAGCCACTTGCCCATCAGACTAGACTAAACTTACACATCATTTTGAAATGAGACCAAAATAATTAAAATACCAGGTTAATACAAACTTAAACAGGAGTGCCTGTACAAGTCCATGAAGAGTCAACTTGGCCATCATAGACATGAATATTCATTGGCTGAAAAATGGCAAAACGATATATCACTTCAGGCACCAGGAGACGACAAAATATTATCAACATCCGTATGTATTAGTATTGTTTATGTGTAAGCTTGAACAGTAAAGTATTTCCTACTATGGTAATGCCAAAGTATATATGTGATAGTTATAAAATCTATCAGGCAAGAACAAGCGCAAATATTAGATATTGCATAAACTTTCTAGCGATCTCAAAAGTATTTGCTGAGGATGGCAAAGAATATCGTAAATTGTTTCTCACCCGGGGTCATCTTAAAAATCTTCTTGACAACTCTCTGCATATCAGTGGAGCACAAGGAAAATAATATACATCAATTGGACATGCATATCTCAACTACAGCCAGAGCAATCTACTTCATATTCAAAACCAACAAAAATAGAGCCTAAAGAAAGCATACCAAGTGGTTCAAGCATCTTGTCACATTCATCAAGGAATAAGGATGAAATGCCTTTACATTCATTAATTTAAGATCCTTATCTTTAGCTAGCCCCAATATCCTTCCAGGCATTCCAACAATAACGTGAGGATTTTCATTCTTCAATAGATACTTGTGCATCTTTACATTAACAACACACTACTTGCACACAGTAACTTCTGCTACAAAAACAACTTCTAAGATATCTAATGTTTGAGTATGAAGTTGTTCACATTTAATTTTAGCTGACAAATACTCCCTCCGTCCCCCTCACTTGACACCCAAGAGGTGGGCACAATAACTAAGGAAAAAGAATAAAATATGGAAAATGTGTGGCAGAAAATGAAGAGAGAGAATGAGTGGGGTAAATAGTAGTGTTGGTTGAATAAATTGAGTGGTGGAGAATAAATAGAGAGTACTACATCCACCCAAAAAGAGGAGTCATGTGCGCCTACTTTCCATTTTAATTTGTCAGAAGAACTGTCATGTCTCTACTTTAAAGCTTGAAATTTTAATTCTTCTCCAATATGTTTCTTTTCAAAACATATCATACTTCTCAAATAAAATAAAAACCATTCTAGTGCAAATAACAAGCAGGTCACACTTCAATTAATCAAAATATATACGATGAAAAAGAACTGTTACCATGACCTCGAAAGAAGTTTGTAGCATAAGAAGACATAGTTAATTTGCTTTCCATGATGATTTAAAAATCAGATAAATTAAGGTGACATGTTTCGGGAGGTACAGACCCTAGTCAATGTCAACATCATCAAATACAACTATCGAACTCTTTCCACCAAGATCCAGCGCAAAGGGCTGACAAAACAAGCATAGCAAGACGATAGTAGAATAAACGCAGCATTCAGAGCATATACTATGACATCATACGATTAACATTACATAAGCATTTATACGTGCAAATCAAAGGATTTTATTCATCATTCTCTCTCACTCTCTACGCACACAATAAAATGTAAAAAGGCAAACATTAAAATTGATATGAAACCTGAACACAACACGGCACACCATCTAGCCATGTAATCCCTTCAAAAGATCTGATGCATTCATGACCTTGCTTCTTGCGGTTGTTAAGGAACTACAGGACAAGCAATTAAGAATCATTTTCGCAACATGCTAGTAATCTAGCGTTTGTTAAGGAACTACAGGACAAACAGTAGTACAGATTGCTAATTGCTGAGACGAGAGAAATGAACCTTCTCAGCATGGGGTTGTGTCATTATAGCACCAAGGCAGGTCCCGGCATTGGACAGTAAATACTGAAGATTGAGATATAGCTATTATTAGGAATGCAGAAAGTAGATATTGACCAGTCACAACTTACTGAGATGCAAATTCGGATGGCTTAAGTGCTAAAGCACATCCAGAGCCACGGCAGGAGCAACGTTCCATGTTGCCATCAAGAAAGGGTAATTCCTACAATATGAAATGGCAGCAGTTTATTTTTCGATACTAAGCTAAAACTATCGTCAACATTGGCAGACAGTTTATCAACTAGTGTTATCATTATAGCCTAACCATTAAATTAAAAATGAAAACTGTAACTTTTCTATTAATCAAAAAGAGAGAAGATGGAAACAACTAAAACTTGAATTGTAGCAAAACCATAACAAATCACTAGGATAATTGTATAGATGAAAACCATATTCTTAATTTACTTGTTTTGTAAATGTTCACTTTTATAGGGACGGATGGGGTAGTATCCATATCATACTTCTGAGTGCTAAGTAAAAGTAGGGGGGCGTGGGCCAACAGAGAGACATAAGGCATCAGATTTTAATAAACTGAAGCAAGACAGTCATGATCTCGCGTCCTGTGGCGCTGCTTTCCGTAAAAATGCAAAATTAAAGATTTATGCTTGCCTGAAATAAGACCTTATTAACATGGGGATGTGACGCCAATGGAGCATCGCATCTGGATCAAACCCAGTCAGAATATTGACTACCCTAGGACAGGGACCGGCCTCTGCACAGACTTCATGCAACTCAAGGCTGGTACAGGCATTGATAGTAAATATTGAACGCAAGGAAAAAAAATGCAATAATTAGGAGTGCTGAGAGGAGATATGGACCGATCATGACTTACAGAGATGCTTTAGATGACATGAGTATTGCAGTACATTCACCAGCCAAGGCAAGAGAAACTTTCCATGTCCCCATCAACAAAGGGTAGTACCTACAACATGAAATGGGGTACGGTTTATATTTCAATTTTAATCTCAATCTTAATTCATCATCAATATTGCTTGCATTAGTGAATGTAGTTAATTTAACTGGAATTATCAATAAAGCATACCCGATAAAATAACGGAAAGCGGAAAACTTCTAATCATCATTAAGAGTGGACATGTAACCCCAAAGCATAACAAGCAACCAGGAAAGTTGTATAGATTAACACCATATCAAGAAACATATTTGACGGCCATGCAAGAAGATCAAAACTAAGTACTTGTTGCCTTCAATGTTGGGTGATAGAAAATAAAGGTAGATGTACAATTGTAACTTTATTGACAGGCTAAAACTAGTGATTGCCTTGTTCTGATGTTTTCTTGAGGATCTATAAAGAATTACAAGTGGATAAACATAACAAGCACAATACATGTGATTGACTATGGAGAAAAACATAGCATAAATTGATACTCGCAGATGTCATATCTAAATCAGATAAATACCTTTGCAGCAATAGCTAACTAGAAACTTACATGGTAAGATCGAGTAGCTGCGGACCAGACATTGACTCCATTACGAGAGAGAGCTCTATGAGCAGCTTGCACAGCAACATCTTCTGCAGGGGTACAGCAGGAATATCTCTGAAACACGTTTAGAGTAGCATATAAGAATTCAAGTGATAGGTAAAAGACCTGAATGCTAACTTATATTGGTATAAGAAATACTCCCTCCATCCCATTTTAAGAGTCAAAAAATGGGTGGGTTCAAGAATTAAGGAAAAGGTGATGTGTTATGAGTGTTGATAGTTGGGTAGGAGAGAGAAAGTGGGGGTAGAGAAGAGTTAGTGGATAATTGTTTTGAGTATGACATGTAGGACCCACTTTCCATTTTAGGATTTTGACTCTTAAAATAGGATGCCCTTTTAGGAATTTTTTGACTCTTAAAATGGGACAGAGGGAGTATATGACTTGCACAATCTATCAAACTCCTTTGTTTAAAGAACTATAACTTCCTCTGATCCACTCAACGAGTCACATTTGATCAAATAACCATTAATTAGAGGATGATATCATCTTTTCATACATTTAAGTAAACAATTATGGTAAGTAATCAATGTATTTGGCTCATGAAAGTACCAAGACAATTGACATAATAAAGAAAAGAATAATACTAGGGGCACAAAAAACTCACAAAATCTTGCTCACAAAATCCTAGGTGTAATGATTTTATTGGTGTGTTTTAATTAGAGTGTGGCGGGTCCATTATCGATGCAACCAATAAAATATCGCCACCTCATCTTGTGAGCAAGATTTTGTGACCTTATTTTGTGCCCCTGGCATAGCTCTAAAGAAAATGAAAATACATACTAAAACAGGTAAACTTGCCTTCCAAAGGATGCTCAAAGCCTGAATCTTGAATGGCTCAAAGAAGCTCTGGTTTTAGATGTACGTGCCGAATCCTAAACGATGAATACAACCATATCCCCTACAGCAACAGGAAGAAGCGGAGAACTAAATGATACAAGTAGGAGAGACTAAGAAACCACAATATTAAGATGAAATCACATGCTATCAGATATAAAAGGAGTTCATACTTGAGAAGAACCTTATTCATCATTAAACTTCCATTGGCTGAAAAATATCAAATTAATGTCACTTCAGGCACCAGGAGACTGTCAAATATAATCAACATCACTAAGAGTTAGTATTGCTTATAGGTAAGAATACTCCAATAGTACAGTAAAGTATTTCCTGTTATAACCATGCCAAAGTATAAATGACAGACACAAGATCTTCTATCAGGTAAGAAGGTGAGACAATATTACATCTTGCATAACTTCTTGCAAACTGGATATATCTCCTTCAGGACTGTGGCTAAGAACATAAAACTTGCTTGTCACGCGGGGTCATCTTAAAGAAAAGATACCAAGTGGTTGAGCATCTTGTCCCATTCATCGGGGATGAATGTCTTACATTCTTAAATTCAAGATCCTTATCTCTAGCCCCCCCCCCCCCCCCAACATCCTTCCAGGCGTTCCAAAAAACAATATGAGGACATTCATACTTCACTAAATCAGTCACCTACATCTCACTTGGTGCACATCCAGGGGTTCTCGTCCAGTATCCTCTCTCTCTCTCTCTATACACACACACACACACGAATAAAAAAACTGTAAAAAAGACAAACATAAAGTTTGGGAAGAAACCTGAACACAACACGCCATACCATCAAGCCACGTAATCCCATCACAAGTTGAGCTGAAAGCATTCATGGCATTGCTTCTTGTGGCGCTGATCCTCATAAATGGAGTCTGTCAAACAATTAAGAATCATTTTAGCGACATGCTTGGAATCCCAGCGCATGTTAATGAACTACAAGACAGGCAAAAGTGCTAAGTGCTGAGACGAGAAACGAACCTTGACAACATGGGGATGTGACCCCAATGTAGCACCGGCTCCTGAAACAAATTCACTTAAATTACTGAGTACCCCAGGAAGGAGCATGCATCGATAAAGGCTGCAACTCTCATCGAAGTAAGCTCGTCTAGTCTGCCTTGGAACTCCAACCTTCACGCAAACAAAGATTACGGACATAACTAATGTAAATGGCCTCACTCACCAGAAAAATAAGATCAGCTTTTAAATTGACGCTGCATAAGAGATGATCACCAAATCAGAAAAAAAAAATCAGCGAAAAACAGACGGCAAGGAACAACCACATCTAAAAATTAAAGGACAGAAAGGAAGCAGATCCATTGCAACTCCCAAACAATAACTAAACCGTCAAAAAAGTAGTCCAACAGTGCTATACTGTATGTCGAAGTATCAATCTGGTCAGGAAGCTCCTTCATATTCACTGCAAACCTAGATTAGACCAGCAGCAAAGGTTAATTTAACATTAAGTTTGAAAAGAAAAAAAAAAGAGATATTGTGGTTTGTCGGTCATGATCAGAAAATACTAGTAAGCTTGTCAAAAACATATATTTCACCAGAAGATGTAACAGAAGTGATAGTGAGGAACCATTATATAAAAAATGCAGTTTGTCCTCGTTCCAAAGAGAATGTAGCATAGAGAACGCAAAAGTATGATCCACACCAGAATATGTAACAGAAGTGATAGTGAGGAACCATTATATAGAAAATGCAGTTTGTCCTCGTTCCAAAGAGAATGTAGCATAGAGAACGCAAAAGTATGATCCACATCACAAATATAAACATACTTTATGGAGATAGGTGTCAGCAGATTCTGGCATGTCATAGTTGATCACAATACTATCATGCTCAACATCAACTCCTCTTCCAGAGCAATCTAATTCATGTTCAAAACTAAAGCCTAAAGAAAGAATACCGAGTGATTCGAGCATCTTATCACATTCATCAAGGATGAAATGCTTATTATCTTTAGTTAGCCCTAATATCCTTCAGGCGTTCCAGTAACAATATGAGGATTTTCATTCTTAAGTAGATCCTTGTGTATCTTTACAATGACCCCGCCGCCTGTAGAAAACAGCGACCATCACCTAGGGCAAGCACGTACAAAACCACTCAAATTCATGGCAGATCTGAAAGAGAAGGAACAAGGATCCAAGTTAAGCAGAAAGCATATAAGGTTGAATTATAAAAGAAACACGCATGCGTACAGAACAGTGAACTTGTAGGGCGGTCCAGAATTCAAGCCTTATCAACAAGATGCAAAACCACACACAAATTCATGGCATACAAGTTGAATTTTGAAAGTAACACACATGCGTACAAAACAGTAGACTTGTAGGGCGCTTCAGAATTCAAGCCTTAACTACAAGATGCAAACCAACACCCCAAATTCTTGGCATACCTGGTAAGCTAGTTCTCAAGTATCGCACATTATAAGAGAAGCAACTTGACCCGTCATAGGCATGATCTGCTGCAGAGAAGACAGCACAAATACAGCTGTTTTGTTTATTCCAGATTTGGCTTGATTGATGACATCCATTCCCAATATTGATAAGGCAATTCATTTGTGTTGCACTGATGAAGAAGCAAATCATAATCCAACCGATGAACTCTTGAGCAAAGTTGACCTTCCAGTTCCCTTGAATGGAAAGGTCTATCGAACCAGCTTGGGGAAATCATGTATCTGGAAGTTGTAACTACTACCTGGAGAAACATTTGTGGTCAAGACAAAACTCTAATGTCCTTATCGGAAGATTTTAGGGAACTCCAAGCTCATGATCAAAACATGTTACCAAAGATTTTTCCCGTTTTCTCTTGGACAAGATGATTCAAATCTTGAGTTAGAGTAAGAAGATGGATTTGACAAAAATCCAGACTGCTATGGACAAAACACCCTCATACATAGCCCAACTTATGGCCTGATGAATTAAATAAGACAAACAATCAACCTTTATTGACAAGCACAATGTGGCATATTTAGAGAATGGACACTAAGTTATAGCTAGTGATAGCGATTTCGAACACCTCTCTTCTTATTTTAATGGTATCATCCGAGTATTAGTATTCTACACCACTTTCTGCAAAAGCATTAGACCCATTGCTGTACACAAGATCTGCCGTTCTTGTTATCATTTTAACATGATGATTCTAGTTTACCTGGGAAGCAATCGACAGCGCTGAATTTCATTGATTATGTATATTATTCTACTACTACGCATTTAAATCCCGTATATTTACATGAACCAAAAACTTCAACTAGATGGGGCATGAACTGAGTGATATGTTGTACCTACAAACGTGAAAATGGATAGGTTTTCATTTCTTCTATTCTTATTTGGTAATGAATCCGAAATACGTGTCACAAACGAAAGGCGGCATAATGATTGTCCAGTACTATGTGCATTTAAAAATTGTTCTTGTAGCAGATATGACTATGGGCAAGTGATGTATTGTAAGCTAAACTTGGATGCGAACAACTCCAACTTCATGTTCAAAAATAGTAAAAGAAAATAGAAATAGGTATTAATAATTGCAAACTTGCCTTCTGAAGGATGCTCAAAGCCAGAATCTTGAATGGCTCAAAGCCGCTCTGGTTTTGGCAGGTCATCGCGGAATCCTAAACTGTAAATACCAGCGAATATCCCTACAGCAAAGGAAGAAGCCGAGAACTATATGATTTAAGTAAGAGCTACCAAGAAACCGCTAATGTTAAGATGCAATCACATGAATAATGCCAACGGATTAGAGAAATTGTAGAAATTTTATCACCTACAGATGCTCACACTCAACCCAACTTATATAGCATGAAAAGAAGATTGAACACTTAACTTGTATTCTTTTTAGCACAACAGTATGTTTGTTCCTTAAAAGGTTAAAAAACTAAACCTCAATTGACAATTGCAATAACATTTTAAAAACCTTGACTGAATATAACAATAACATTTTAAAAACTTGCAATAACATGTTACAACACCACCACTGATACCAAGAACCTGACAGGTAGTAGAAATATAGCCACATGAAGTATGGAAAAGAAAATTTGTTATACTCATATGAGCCGTTTGAAGAAACGAGCTAGAGAGAACACAATGTTTTACAAACATAAAACTCCCGTGAAATATTACGCAATAATTTCCAATAAGGATCAAGGAATAACAAATGCACGCCACATTCCTGAAATACTAACTCGACAGAAGACAAGGACTTCAAGATCCATATTGTGCGTGGGTAAGGGTTCCACTCTTATCATCCCCGTTTATGTAACTCCTGAAAGCAATGTGCATTCACACAAACATCTATAGACCACTTGAAACAATTAAAGAAGAAGCGTGCTAGAAAAGAACCTACCAAGTCTCAGTGATACTGCAAGTACTTATTTGATCTACCTCCTTGCATATTATGTCAAGAAGCTGCTCTATATTGCACTCCCATCATCAACTCCCTTTAATAACTTAAGTTGTATGTATAAAAAACAAATGCGTACTACTGCAAATAATTAGGAAATACGACAAAATCATGAAAGACCAGGCAACTTATTGCACGAGTAAACAACCTTTAGACAGCGATCATGTGTAGTTATCCAACAGCGAAAAGGGAACTGCTGCACAGCATCATGATAACAAAAGATTAACAACCCAGTTTCAGATCATCCTTTAAAAAATATGTGTCAAACCACTCAATCAGCTTGCCGGTAAAAAATTCCCTCATCCCTGGAAAATACAAGGAGAAGTTATACATGACGGCGTGACTAACAATATCCAGAAAGTATATAAATTACAAATTACTCTGACAAGTAAAAAAAAAAAAATATGACTACTTATCCATGTTTACCTGGCATGAGAAGATATGAACAATACCTTTTATAATCTCTTCTCTATGTTATCAAGATGTGATGATGAGAAATATCTCATCTTTGGGATTCGATTGACCACCCTTGTTCTCCACTCAAGCTAGTTTCCACCTTCCCATGTAAAGAAGCACCAGACTTCACAAAATCATTTAGGTATTAGATTACTATTTGAAAAACATATTCCTGACATATTAAAATGCAAGTATGGTCCAAAATGTGATAGCTAAAAAAAGAACTCACCACAGTACACCTGTTTCCTCATGTGAAAATGTATTGTCTAGCAGCTAAAAGGTGTCGGAGAATACTTCCATACTCAACATCCTTCATGACATCCATACGTGAATAAAAAGTAATTTAGCAACATATAGAAGAAGAAAGCTCTGGCCTGCAAGATGAACAAATGGAAGTTACCTGACATTCATATCAAATGGACCACTTGCAACATCATAGCACAGATGGGTTTGTTCCTTAAAAGGTTAAAAAACTAAACCACAATTGACAATTGCAATAACATTTAAAAATCTTGACTGAATATAACAATAACATTTTAAAAACTTGCAATAACATGTTACAACACCACCACTGATACCAAGAACCTGACAGATAGTAGAAATATAGCCACATGAAGTATGGAAAAGAAAATTTGTTATACTCATATGAGCCGTTTGAAGAAACGAGCTAGAGAGAACACAATGTTATACAAACATAAAACTCCCGTGAAATATTACACAATAATTTCCAATAAGGATCAAGGAATAACAACTGCAAGCAGAGCACATTCCTGAAATACTAACTCGACAGAAGACAAGTTCTTCAAGATCCATATTGTGTGTGGGTAAGGGTTCCACTCTTATCATCCCCGTTTATGTATCTCCTGAAAGCAACGTGCATTCACACAAACATCTATAGACCACCTGAAACAATTAAAGAAGAAGCGTGCTAGAAAAGAACCTACCAAGTCTCTGTGATACTGCAAGTACTTATTTGATCTACTTCCTTGCATATTATGTCAAGAAGCTGCTCTATATTGCACTCCCATCATCAACTCCCCCTAATAACTTAAGTTGTATGTATAAAAAACAAATGCGTAGTTATCCAACAGCAAAAAGGGAACTGCTGCACGAGTAAATAATTAGAAAATACTGTAAAATCATAAAAGACCAGGCAACTTATTGCACGAGTAAACAACCTTTAGACAGCGGTCATGTGTAGTTATCCAACAGCAAAAAGGGAACTGCTGCACAGCATCATGTATAACAAAAGATTGACAACCCAGTTTCAGATCATCCTTTAACAAATATGTGTTGATCCACTCAATCAGCTTGCGGTAAAAAAATCCCTCATCCCTGGCAAATACAAGGAGAAGTTGTACATGACAGCGTGACGAACAATATCCAGAAAGTATACAAATTACAAATTACTCTAACAAGTAAAAAAATAATATATATATATATATATGACTACTTATCCATGTTTAACTGGCATGAGAAGATATGAACAAAACCTTTTATAATATCTTCTCTATGTTATCAAGATGTGAATAAGGCGACAAGATGCAGAGAAATATCTCATCTTTGGGATTCGATTGACCACCCTTGTTCTCCACTCAAGCTAGTTTCCATTTTTTCCATGTAAAGAAGAACCAGACGTCACCAAATCATTTAGGTATTAGATTACTATTTAAAAAACATAATCCTGACATATTAAAATGCAAGTATGGTCCAAAATGTGATATCTAAAAAGAGAACTCACCACAGAACACCTGTTTCCTCATTTCCTCATGTGAAAAGGTATTGTCTAGCAGCTAAAAGGTGTCGGAGAATACTTCCATATTCAGCTTGGAACATCCTTCGTGACATCCATACGTGAATAAAAAGTAAATTAGCAACATATAGAAGAAGCAAGCTCTGACCTGCAAGAAGAACAAATGGAAGTTACTTGACATTCATATCGAATGGACCACTTGCAACATCATAGCAACTTTGTTCTGGGGCATCTCAAACTCTAATAAAAAAAAACAGCATGCAAAATATTTATAATAATTTCATGAATACTTTCCCCTAGTTACTTTCCAGTACAAGTAAAACAGATTATCCTAATGTGACATGTATATCTTCCCTTAAATGTTTAATTCCTTCACCAGAAAACAAAAGGGTGACCAATTTTGAACATTTGTTTCCTTCACTGTTGTACAGTTGCATACTTGCACCTCAAAGAACTAATGATTGTTGTAGAGCCCCAACTAAGCAAGCAACAATGGGACTAACATTTAATCCAATATTGCTATGACAACAGAATTAATTGAATGCATATAGGTGATACGAAATGGAAATATATAAGGATATAAGGATAGACTGAGATGGATGCAAGAATACCGACATGGTTGGTGTACAAATAGAACTAAACTATGATGCACTTAAATTAAATTGATTTACCCTAATTGGATCATCTAATAAGTAAATAGAGTACACTGTCGTGGTTTAAGCACACACTAGTATCATGCTATAAACTTAAAGCAGTCACAGAGATGACCCAATAATAGTTCTCAGCACATAATAGAGCAATATAATCCAATTATACAAACATTAATGCGACAGATTGCAGAAAACATCATTCAAGGGCATCTATGTGGAGTGAATTTTACTTTCATGAGCCGATCATTCTGCATTCTCCTTCCTGGATCGTTTACAGAAGTTGGTACTTTACAAGTAGGAAGGCATGCCTGGAAAAATCAACTCAACCCATTTTTCGCGTTCTCGTATTTTTTGCAGATAAAGCCAAACCTTATTCCTGATTTTCTTTATATCCATAACGAAAAACCTGCAGGGACATTTAAAACAATCGCATTGATATTAAACACGTAACAGATAGTAGGAAAAAAACAACCACATGAAGTGTAGAAAAATTCGTTACCTCCATATGAGTCATTTGAAGAAACGAGCTAGAGAGAACATAGTGGTATGCAACATAAAACTCCTACTACATAATCTGCAATAAGGAATATTGAATAACAAAACCGGAGTACATTCCTGAAATACAAATCCGGCAAAAGACAAGGGCTGCAAACTCCGCCAACCCGCATTATGCATTGGTCAAGGTTCCCCACTTATCATCCCTGTCACTCCTGAAAACAATGTGATTTCACACAAGCATCTGTAGACCACTTCAAACAGCAAAGAAGAAGAGTGCTAGAAACAGAACCTACCAAGTCGCTGTGGTACCACAAGTGCTTATTTGATAAAGCTCCTTGCATAATAAGTAAAGAAGTGGCACACTATTATTGCACTCCCATCATCAGCACCCCTTAAAAAAAATACTTGTAACCTTGAATACAGAACAAACGTGACGTGCAAAATTATTAGAAACTACTTTAAAACCATAAAAGAAGTCAAACCTGTCTAGTTATCGCATGACTAAACAACCTTTACACACCGATCAAGCGCAGTTATCCAACAACGAAAAACAAATTGCAGCACAACCCATCATGTATAGTTACAACAATTGACAACCTAATTCAGACCATCCTTTAACAAGTTAGCGTCTAATCAGTTTGGGGTTAATTTTCTCTCACCCCTGTAAAATACAGGGAGAAGTTATACAGAAACTAACAACCTTTCACCTTTTAGCCGGGAATTCAACAATTTAACCCCTCAAAATTTCATAAAATCGTAATAAACCCGAAATCATAAACAACCTAGAATTTGTCCGGTGGACAGGAAAATAAGAGAGAAGTTTTCGATTCTTACAATGTGGTATATCACTAGGCTTGGGCATTGTGGTGTTGCGTCCAATACATTTGCAGAAAGTAACAGATCTTCCGCCTTCTAGCTAGGTATTCAACAATTTAATTCCCTCCTGATTTCATAAGATCAAAACAAACCCTAATTCAAATTAGCAGACAAAATTGAAAAATCAGGATTGTCTTATACTGAGTTTAGTTCAAAGTTCACACACACACAAAAGCGTAAAAAACTCAAAAAAAAAATTAAAAATTAAGCGCTTATTTTTTTTCTTTCAATCATCGGAGAAAAAAAAAACCCCCGGAGGAGTAAGAGATGAAAAGTTACTTGTCGAGCCGGAGAGGCGCGATTTTCAGTCGTCAATTTTAAGGAAAAAAACTCTAAAAAATGCTACGACTGAGAGGCGCGATTTTCAGTGTAGAAGCCGGAAGTTGAACGGAGCGGGATGGCAAAGTGGAGTTGGGGGGGTGTGTGTGTGTGTGTGTGTGTGTGTGTGTGAGAGAGAAGGGTGAGAAAGTGTGAGTGAGTGAGTGTGTGTGCGTAAGAAGGAAGCGAAGAAGAAGAGGGTTCTGTTGTGTTGTGTGTGCGTGAAAAGAAAGCGAGCGAATGAACCGTTGGAGGGTCAAAGTGGTCTTTATAAAATGTCTAAGAACCCCGCGTTTCCTTAATTGATACGGAAAACCGCTGAGCGAAGCCGTCCTCCAACGGGTCAATTATATTGGGCCAAACGCTCCACGGCCCAAATAAAATATAGCCCATTTGATTCCCAAAGCGCCCCAACCCCAACTGATAAAACTGAAAAAAGATTTGGCCTCTAGGGGGCCCCTAAGTCAATATTCAAACCCAAATAAGGAAAATCTAGATGGAAAATTCCTCATACACCCCTCACTAGCAAAATGATGTAAGAAGACTAAAATACCCTCATATCTCTTCCCAACTTTACTTTTTTGGTCAAATTTTAGTCAACTTTTATAACTTACACATAATTAACATATAAGAGTTTTAAAAAAATATTTTTTTCATTTTTTTACAAAAAAATAATAATTTTTTTGGGTCAAATTTGGTCAAACAGCAGTCAAACTCTTATAACTAACACATAAGAGTAAAAAAAAATCACTTTTTCCATTTTTTTTACAAAAAAAAATAATTTTTTGGTCAAACTTGGTCAAACAGCAGTCAAACTCTTATAACTAACACATAAGAGTCAAAAAAATTCACTTTTTCCATTTTATTACAAAAAAATAATAAATTTTTTGGTCAAACTTGGTCAAACAGCAGTCAAACTCTTATAACTAACACATAATTATCATATAAGAGTTACAAAAATTATTTTTTCATTTGTTACAAAAAAAATAATAATTTTTTTTTCAAATTTGGTCAAACTTGGTCAAACTCTTATAACTAACACATAAGAGTCAAAATTTCACCTTTTCCATTTTTTTTACAAAAAAAAATATTTTTTTGGGTCAAACTTGGTCAAACAGCAGTCAAACTCTTATAACTAACACATAAGAGTCAAAAAATTCACTTTTTCCATTTTTTTTACAAAAAAAAAAAAAAAATTTTGGTCAAACTTGATCAAACTCTTATAACTAACACATAAGAGTAAAAAAAAAAATCACTTTTTCCATATTTTTACAAAAAAAATAATAATTTTTTTTGCCAAACTTGGTTAAACAGCAGTCAAACTCTTATAACTAACACATAATTATCATATAAGAGTTACAAAATTTATTTTTTTTATTTTTTACAAAAAATAATAATTTTTTTTTGTCAAACTTGGTCAAACAACAGTCAAACTCTTATATAACTAACACATAAGAGTCAAAATTTTCACTTTTTCCATTTTTAAAAAAACAAAATAATAATTTTTATGGTCAAACTTGGTCAAACAGCAGTCAAACTCTTATAACTAACACATAAGAGTAAAAAAAATCACTTTTTCCATTTTTTTACAAAAAAAAAATAATTTTTTTGGTCAAACAGCAGTCAAACTCTTATAACTAACACATAAGAGTCAAAAATTTCACCTTTTCCATTTTTTTAACAAAAAGAAATATTTTTTTAGGTCAAACTTGGTCAAACAGCAGTCAAACTCTTATAACTAACACATAAGAGTATAAAATTTCACTCTTTCCATTTTTTTACAAAAAAAATAATAAATTTTTTGGTCAAACTTGGTCAAACAGCAGTCAAACGCTTATAACTAACACATAATTATCATATAAGAGTTACTCCCTCCGTCCCAGAGTAAGAGTCCTACTTTCCATTTTGGTACGTCCTAGAGTAAGAGTCATATTCCTAAAATAGCAAAGAATCTTTACTATTCACTTCACTTATTCTCTCTCCTATTTTACTTTTATACTCACAACACCAATCAATTCACTATTCTCTCTCACTCATTCTCTCTCTTACTTTACTTTTACACTCACAACATTTACATCACTTCCAATATTTATTAATAAGCGTGCAAATGAGGGGTAGGACTCTTACTCCGGGACGGAGGGAGTACAATTTTTTTTTTCATTTCTTACAAAAAAAATAATAATTTTTTTTTTGTCAAATTTGGTCAAACTTGATCAAACAACAGTCAAACTCTTATAACTAACACATAAGGGTAAAAAAAAAATCATTTTTTTTACAAAAAAATAACAAATTTTTTTGGTCAAACAGCAGTCAAACTCTTATTACTTACACATAATTATCATATAAGAGTTACAAAAAATATTTTTTTCATTTTTTTAGAAAAAAATAAAAAATATTATTTGGTCAAACAGCAGTCAAACTCATATAAATGACACATAATTAACATATAAGAGTCGAAAAATTTCAATTTTTTTAAGAAAAAAATAATAATATATTTGGTCAAATATGGTCAAACTCGGTCAAACAGCAGTCAAACTCTTATAACTGACACATAATTAACATTTAAGAGTCAAATAATTTCACTTTTTTCATTTTTTTAGAAACAAATTATAATATTATTTGGTCAAATATGGTCAAACTCGTTCAAACAACAGTCAAACTCTTATAACTGACACATACGATATATCCACCTCTTATAATTAATATATAAGAGTCAAATTTTTTTTACCAAGATTATGAATCTTACACGTACCAGAACGACGAGGTACAGTCTGGCTTTACCGCACCTTTTTATTATTTTTATAATGATTACACATAGTATTCCATTTGTTAAAAATCTTATCAGATTCTTTTTAAAAATCAAAAAACAAAAACAAAATCTTATCAGATCTCAAAAAAAAACTTATCAAGACCTTTACTTTTTCTAAATAAACAAGAAAAAACAATAACATAACTAACACAAATTTAATCCAATAACATAAAACTCAAAAACAATAGTAAAAAAAGGCTTCATAAACAACACATTCAATTAACGATCGACCTAGATGGAGTTTTTTTTTTTTAAAATGAAGGAACATAGATGGAGCGTTATTTTATGATTTTATAATCGACACTTGATGTCGTGGCCGGAGTTGTGAAGTAGATGACCGGAGATGGCTACAGACATAGCCTGAGAGGGAGGTGGTTGGAATTGAGAGAGCTACAGAGAGAGGGCTTGCTTTCTATCACAAATACCAATTACTTTCAGATCTACCACTCCCACCACCACCGTTTAACTAACCTATCCATTTATTTGCTTCATCGTTTCACCACCATCGACCACCATTAATGCCACACTCGGATCTGAAGTGCAGAGAGAAAAAGTCGCTAGAGAAATAGCAACGCCGCCTCAGGTACCTGATCGGAGACGAGAGAATCGCGTCAGATCTACACGGATCTGAAAGGGCGTCGTCTGATCTCGTATATCGGAGATGAGTAGATCTGGCCGGACGTGACCTCTTCATCTACCGGAGAGGCAGCGCTGGAGGTCTGGCTTTGAGAACGGATATAGAAACATTGGAGGGGGAGGGGTAGAGAGGCACCTACGTGAGTTTCCGGTCGCCGGAGAAGAGGGGTTTGAGAGAGAAAGCTGGCAACAAAGCAAGAAGTCGGCGGTTGTGGGGGCGCTTATGTGGCGGAGCAGGAAGAGGAAGGATCTGAGAGAGAGAGGAACGGATCTGTAGAGAGAAGAATAGACGCCGTTCGCCGGAGATACCTTGAACGACGCGGTGAGGATGAAGGGAAGAGCTAGGGTTTAGAGAGAAAACTGAGAGAATTTTGTGCTGTGTTCTAGAGAGAAATGTGAGTTGAAAATAGGAAGGAGGGGAGGGGAGTGGGAGGGTTTTGTTTGAGGGGTGGGGGTAGTTTAGGTATTTTAGGAGCTATGTTTGACTGTCAAAGGAGGCCAGGGGTGTAGGGGGAAATACAATCTCGGCTGAAGTCCTTATCAGGCATTTTATCTGGGGGTTTCTTTTTTTGTAATTAAATATGGGACTGGGGGCCCTAGGGGAATTCTTCCAAAAAGAAATACTACTCCCTCCGTCCCAAATTAATGTTCTTAGTTTGACTTTACACACGGACACGGAGATTAAAAAAAAAAGTGAGTATGAAAAGTAAAGTAAGAAAGAGAAAGTGGGTAAAGAGTTTTTGTTGTGAGAATGACAAGTGGGTCACATTTTTCATTTTAGGCAATAAAGTAAAGTAAGAACATTAAATTGGGACAGATTAAAAAAGAAAGTAAGAACCTTAAAGCGGGACATATGGAGTATTAGTTTTACCTTCTTCTTTTTTTTTTTTTTTAACTTTGATTTTCTACTTTTTTATTTTATAATAATTATGAAAATTTAAATTTTAGATTTTTTGTTATTGTTGCTGTTTTTTTTTTTTTTTTTTTTTTTTTTCATAAATCATTGGGTGTTTGAATACATTTATTAGGTATTCCCTCAGTCCGAAAAGATAATTATGTTACCAATTTCATTTTTATTAGTCAACTCAATAGAAATTTGGACAATATTATATGGAAAGTACCTAGCTTGGTACAACACTTAAAAAAAATATATGAGAAGTACAAAGTTTATATAGACTAGTGGGTAACCCGTGCTCTGCACGGGAAACTAATTTACCAATTTTAGAATCTTTTTTTTTTTTTTTTATATATTTTTATTTAATAGTATTAATTAATCTTAAATCATAATAATTGTATAATTTTTAACTATAATAAATAACTATAATAATTAATTATTAATAGTAAATATAATTGTTAAATTAAATAGTTAACTATTAATAGTTAAATATAATAGTTAACTATTTATAGTGAAATATAATAGTTAACTATAATAATTAACTACCATAGTAACTATAATAATTAATTATAATAGTAACTATTATAGTTAACTATTATAATAAATAATACTTATAATAGTAATAGTTACTATAATAGTTAACTATTACTTATAATAGTAATAGTTAACTATAATAGTAGCTATTACTATTATAAGTATTATTTATTATAATAGTTAACTATAATAGTTACCCTATATATAGACGTGTCCAAAAACCAACCGGAATCGGCTAACCGGCGGTTTTCTAACCGGTCAAAATCGGCTAACCGGCCAACCGTTTCGGATGTGAACCGGCTAAGGGCGGTCCGGTTAAGGTTAAGGATTCTGATAACCGGTCAACCGGCGGTTATAACCGTCGGTTAAGTATCCGGTTGAACCGGCGGTTATAACCGGTGATTGAACCGGCGGTTGAACCGGCTAACACACCTAATTTCTAATAATGACAGTGTGGCCCCTCCCAACGGCTAGTTGACCAAAAAGGTCCAAAACGGCTAGTTTTGACTTATAGCCGTTAGTTTTCTGACCAAAAACGGCTACAATGCAGAAAATTAAAAAAAAAGGTTTTTTTTTTTTTCCAGTTTTTTTAAACTATAAATATCCCCTCCCTCCTCCCATTTTTTTCCACAATTCTTTCTACCTTACTTCTCTCCATATTTCTCTCTCTAATCTTCAAAGACTCCAGTTAATTTTCAGATTTCAGTTAGTTTCCAGTCAGTTATTTAACAAATTACAGTTAGTTTCCAAATTCCTGTTAGTTATTTAATGAATTTGAGTCAGTTTTTTAACGGTTGCAGTTAGTTTATCAGTTTTTAGTTATTTTTTTTTTCAGATTTCCAGTCATATTTTTAACGGTTGCAGTTAGTTTATCAGTTTTCAGTTAAAAATTTTTTTTCAGATTTCCAGTCAGTTTTTTAACGGTTGCAGTCAGTTTATCCGTTTTCAGTTAATTTTTTTTCAGATTTCTAGTCAGTTTTTTAAGGTTCCAGATAGTTTTTCAGTTTTGAGGTAATTTTTTCCTGTTTTCCAGTCAGTTTTTAACGGTTCCAGTCAAATTTTTAACGTTTTCAGTCAGTTTATTCCAGTTTCCAGTCAGTTTTTTTGACATTTTCCAGTTAAATTTCCACATTTCAGTCAGTTTTCCAGATTTCAGTTAAAAAATGTCTTCATCTCGAAATGTTGGCAAGTCTCATGTTGATTCTACCTCCCAAAACCAAGATTTTGATGATTTTTTTGAGTAACCCTTTGTTGAAAATCAAAATGAGCAACATGATGAAGAAAATGTTGTTGAAAGTCAAAGTGGTAGAGGCGGCCGAGCTCGTGGAGAGGGAAGAGGTGGTCGGAGTCGCAGACAAGCACAACAACGTCAACCACGAGAATCTAGATCCGACATTTTTGCGATCAATTTCCAAAAAATACAAATTGACCCCGAAGACGATATCCATTTCAAAGCGCAGTGCAACTATTGTCCAAAATGGTACGGCTTTTAAAAAGGTGGAGGGTATGGGTCAATGAACGCGCACTTGTCATCAAAACATCCCGACAAACTTGGGATTGACGGAGATCAATCTCAATTACAATTCAATCCAATTGCTCAAGGCCAAGGTACGTCTTCGATATTATTTAAATTTAATAATATCTTTTATATGAAAGAGTTGGCCAAATTTGTGTGTGTTAAAGGGCTTCCTTTTAATTTTGCGGATGATGATTTTTTTCAAAATTTTATTAGATTTTCTTTAAATCCATCCGGTCATAAAGTGCCACGGTCGACTCTAGTACGCGATATTAAAATGGTGGTGTCGGAATATAAATTAAAATTAATTGAGGATTTAGCAAAATTAAATCACAGAGTTTCAATTTGTGCCGATGGTTGGAGTGATCATTGGCTTAGACATAGTTTTTTCATATAAGATGCTTATGTCATATAATTAATTTATGTGTTAAAGACGATTTGGATGCGTTGGAGACATATGTTAAACCCATTAGAGATGCTCTCTTTTTTATTGCAAAAAAAAAATAAAAAATAGAGTTACAAGAAAATGGATAAATTTTTTGAAAAGTAAGGGTTTAAATGAAAAATATTTTTCTATGGATGTTCCGACTAGGTGGAATTCCACCTATACAATGTTAAAGGATGGTTTTGAGTATAAAGAGCTTCTCATGGGATTTTTTCTTCATTTGGGTACGGACATCCATTTATTTGCTTATCATTGGAACGCTTGCATTAATTTATGTCAATTATTAAGATTTTCTTTACCGCTACCGAGGCTTTGTCGGGAGTTTATTATCCAACTTCTTTTTTGGTACTTGAGCAATGTGTTGCAATTGTTCGAAGTTTTAACATGCTAGCAAGTTGCGACGTTTTGGGCCCAAGCATTATTGAAATGAGGATAAAGTGGCTAAAATATTTTGATACTATTTCGTCTCTATTTTTGGTTGCAAAATTATTCGATCCCCGTGTTACATTGGACAACCTAGAGGCGATAGTAAAGTTTTATTATGAGAATTTATACCCAAATGGGGACGGAGTACATGAAAGCCCGGCGATTATTGTTCAAAATACAAAACAAGATTTGGTGACTCTTTATAATGAGTATAATTCAAAGTATGGAAATCCTTCTCAACAACAATAAGAACCCTCATATGCTAATCAAGATATTGCTACACAAGAAGATGGTGGGCTCACTTTCAATCCATATAGATTTTTTGACGACTTGTTTTCCTCAAAACGTCCTAGAATGGCTTCTTCTTCTTCTTCTTCTTCTTCTTCTTCTTCTTCTTCTTCTTCTTCTTCTTCTTCTTCTACCATTCCTTACGAGTTGGAATTATATTTCAACACCAATTTTGATTATGTACAAAACACTTCAAATCCAACTAAATTTGACGTTTTGAGGTGGTGGGCACAAAGGCATGAAAGTTATCCCATACTCTCTTTAATTTCAAAAGAAGTCTTAGCCTCTCCCGCTTCAACGGTGGCGGTCGAATCGGCATTTAGCGTGGGAGGAAATGTTTTGGATCCAAGACGTTCCCAACTAACGCTTGATAATTTGGAAAATCAACTCTTACTCGGTGATTGGATTAGAGCGGAAAAGAGAGAGCAAGATATGCCTTATGAAGAGGATATACAAGATCCACAATATCAATACGACTTGGAAGGGTCTACGGGAAGTTCGGAAGGGGACGGCAATTAGATAGTTTTTATTTTAATTTGATTGTAATAGTTAAGTTGAGGTAAGTTCCATTATGTCCTCCCTTGATTATAAAAGGGCAAGGTTTGGTTGTCCCCCTCTTTTGTAATTTAAATTTTAATTAATAAAATTTAAGGGTACCGTCTCTTTTTTTTCCCTATAAATTATATTTCTTGAGTATTTTTTTGCAAAAAAACAATAAAAAAAAAAAAGAGTTATTTTTTTTTTTCCAATTTGAATGATATCATATTTTTAAAGCTTTTTGTAAAAAAATAAAAATAAGCAAAAACTGCATTTTACAAGTTACTATAATTCAGTAATTATGTCAAAAAAAAAAAAAAAAAAAACTAACACTAGCACCACCAGCCGCCCAGGCCCAGGCAAGCAGGCCCAGCCCAGGCCTACCAAGCAGCCCGCCACCCAACCCAGCCGCCTAGCCCAGCTCCCCCCAGCCCAGCGGCCCAACCCATTTTTTTTTTAATTTTCTGAGTTCTGCACATTGGTCCCCCACTTTTAAATTGGTCAGTTTGGTCCCCCAAGAAAAACTAGCCGTTATAACGGCTAGTTTTTTAACTGGCTGCTGATTTCCAACCCATTTAACTATAAAATACCCCCTCCCTCACTATTTTTTCACACAAGCTCACAAAGTCTTTCTCTACAATATAAATCTCTCTCTACAATTACTTTTGAAAAGTTTGTTACTTTTTTCGTTAACTTTCTAACGAAAATCACTATTTTTTTTTACGAAAATCATTTTCACCCATTCATATTTCATCACACCAAATGGCTTCTAATTCAAATAATGAGAGGGTGAGCCAATTTACTATTATGGGGAGGCATTTTACAATCAAACCACTCAACGAAGATGCCACGCACTCGCACATGCGGTCCACACACGAATTCATTTGCAAGTATTGCGGAATGACATACTTCTTTAGAAAATGTGGAGGGTACGGTGTATTCAAGAGGCATATGCAAAGCATCCCGAAAGAGAAGAATAGAAGATTAAAATGATAAAATTGTTGCTTGGTAATAATATGTAACAATTTAAACATTTTCCAGTTAGTTTGTCAGTTTTCAGTCAGTTATTTTCAGATTTCCAATTAGTTTTTAAACGATTCCAGTTAGTTTGACAGTTTCCAGTAAGTTAATTCCAGTTTTTTTGACATTTCTCTGTTAAATTTCCAGTTTGTAGTCAGTTTTTTGACATTTTTCTGTTAAATTTCCAGATTTCAGTCACTTTTTGGACATTTTTCAGTTAAAAAAAAAAGGGAAAAAAGTGAGGCGGTTTAACCGGATGAACCGGTTAACCGCCTAACCTTAACCGTTAGAGCCGGTTAGTGCTTCGCTGACTTCTCAACTGCCGGTTATAACCTGCTAACCGCCGGTAAACCGGCAATGGACACGTCTACCTATATAGTAACTAATACTATTATCTAATACTATTAGCTAATAGAAAAAAAACGAAAAGTCATTTATTTATTAGGGTGGAATTGATGTGGCATCACCAAATGCTTCCTTTCCCCATGACTTATCTACATGCCAACATTATGGCTCTCTTCACCAACTTTAATATATACCTATATATCTATTTTGTTTTTTTATATTTTTATTTAATAAAGAAACATAATATTTTTTGGGGTATATAAGTATATTGTATATGAATTAAAAATTTTCCTTACAAATTTAGGACAATTGTGTTAAAAAAAAATAGATTTTGTTGCATATAATTTGTATTTATTATGATAATTAAAACTTGAAATTAAATATGATTTATTATTATTATGAATTAACTATTAAAGTGGATTGGTCAATTTGTTAAACTTGTTTCAATGGCTCCTAATAAAGAGTCTATATAATTTAAATGCCTAGCATCTCTTAAAGCTATTTGTATACTTGTATTTAATCATTCCATTGTTAATGGTTTGATTGCAACTTGTACTAGTCCTATATGTAAAAATTTATACCCTTGAGAAATATATTTTTTGATTGATGATTTTGAAAATAAACTCATGGTTTGATTGTTCGCAAATAAAGGAATGACTGTTTCTTTTGTTTTAATTGCTAGTCTTGACCTAATGTCAAGTATTCCTTTATCTTTATAAATTTATGAGTTTGAAATTAAAGGAGGTTTCCAGTTTGTCAAAAAATGAGTATTCCATGCAATTTCTTTTGATAATATATTTTGATTATTTTCACTTTCATCATTCTCAATATGTATATTATAATCATTCATTTGATCACGATTTATAGGATGCCTTCTATTCGTAAAACTACCTAACCAACTCATTACTTATTATTTGTCTTGCTTCGCGGATACACTTTCTTACCTTATGGACGCACGACTTACACTCCTACTGCGTGACTTAGACCTAGGTGACACACCGACTCGGGACAAATAAATAGACTGAGTTAATTAAGTAATTTTTCGAATATTAGGCTCTGATACCAATGATCAGAATGGATCGATTTAACATAAAATTGAGAGTAATAAATAATGATAATAATCGAAATATGTATCATAAAAATACGGAATAATAAATGAACAGTATATGAACAATAAAAATTGACTTTTTTGAATAGTAATTTTGACCTTTGAAAATCGTGTAGGTGGCTTTCGTATCACCTCAAGTTATTCGTCACTGGAAGGTTAGTGGTTTCCTCCCTTCGTACCGTTTTTGTGTAAATAATTATTATGAAATAATAATTATGTAATTTATAAAAACTTTAACAAATACTCGAGGCAAGAGTATGGATAGAATACGTACTTTGTTTATTGATTGTTGGAGAGTACAGTGGATGGTTACAGCGAATGCTTGTGAACAAATACAGAGGAAATATTTAGAGAGAATATGTGCTAGTGAGAGAAACTGAAAATTTAAGCCTATCTTTACATTCATTCTACCTCCGTTTTTATAGGTCTGGATCTCAAAATCTATACAATTTAATTTTGTATCTTTTTTGTCTCAAGGCTGATGGTGGGCATCTGCTTTTGATAGTGGGTTGATAATGGGCATCTCCTTTTGGTAGTGGGTTGATAGTGGGCATCTACTTTTTGATTTTTTTTAACTTGTGGGCCAGGGCGGCGCTTGTCATTATTGAGGTATGCGAATCCGTGTGTCAATTGTCTTTTGCTGATAATTTGTCCTTGTCTTCTTTTGTATCTGTCGTGGTGGTTGAGGTGGCCTTTTTGCTACAGATCCAAATTGTCTGCTTGTGAGAAAAAGTCATCATTGGGTATTGTATCTCGATCATTCATTGAGGATGAGCTTCCTACATCACTGAGCTGGAGCATTAGTTTGTCAAGATCTGCTGGATTTGTACAACGGGCCATCTGGGTCATGATTTGTTGTTTTTTAGCCAAAAATTCCTCATTTTGTTGTGATTGTTTTGGGGGAATTATCTTGCAAAATTCTGGCTTTTCATTGAAATATTTTGTTACTGCATCTGGATTACACTCAGTAATATTTGTCTTATCCCACCTCTTTATTTTGTATTTGCGGATCAAAATTGGTAAAATAGTTTTTTGCGCACACTCACACTTTTGTTCTTTGTTTGAATGAACACACTCACACATTTGTTCTTCCCTTATGTCAAATTCTGTCATAAAATCCAAGGGACTTGGAAATTGTGACAAAACAAGGCCCAAAGGGGGGTTTGGGCAATTTGCTCTGGATATGTTGCTTTTGTTGACCATTGCTCGAAGGCTTTTTGTACGCATACTGGGCCAATTATTTTTTCCAATCCAAAAGATTTCCACCATTGATGGAACCAATAAGGAGTTGGATAAGAGAAATGTGGACAGAAATAGAAGAAATATGAGAGTGAAAATGATTTGTTTTGTCGGAAGAAAGCTCTTGACCAAGCTAAAATATAATCCCAATAATTAAATCAGGCTGAATTGTGGGAAAAATTTAAATCTATTGATTCATTGGGTTTTTGTCCCCAATCAGAAATTGTTAGAAATCTTAATATTTTCACTTTACAATAACATACTTTCATATTATCAAGATGGTCAGTTGAATATTGAAAAGATGCTGATTTTGTTTGAGTTAAGATAGTTTCATAATAAAATTGTGTTTTTGAGAAATTATCTGGAATATAATTATATAAATTTGGTAAAATAAATTCAAAAATTTGGTAAGGGTGCCAATTTGTAATCATTTCATAAATTTCTGGTTCAAAAACACATATAAAATCTTTATGAGTTTTGTAAGAGTAAGTAGTAGGTGGGGTTTGTTTTGGATGAGGATTGAGAATGATCTGTCTGCTGATATTTGTTTGAGAAGGTGGTTGGGGGTTTTCTATTTTAAGAGTTGTTTTGTAAGTGGTCAATTTTTGTGATGAGGTGGATGAGGATATGGTTTCTTTTGTAGGAGGAGGGAAAAAAGGTTTTGCTTTTGGGGAGAGAATAGCAAATCTGTTTTCTATTTTTGGTGTTTTGTCGGGAACAAAATTTGGGGGTTTTGTTAATGGTCTAATAGGTATCATGGCTTGGCCTTTCTTTTCTTTGCCTTTGATTGATGATCATGTAATCATGCTATAAACAACAGAAGATAAGTAAGTTTATCTTGTGGCAAATGGAAAAAGTTCATCTTGTGGGTTTGAATAATAATCATTGTAAACACATCTTGCAATTCGTCTACGGGTTGAAATTTCACTTCGTATAAGGAATAAATGATGAGAAGAAAAATTGTATTCCAAAAGTTCTTCTAGATCAGTAATATGTGCTCTAAGGGTTACTGTTTTGTGAAAAGGGATCCTGTTATGAAAGTTTTTATATTCGTTTAACAATACGGCTGATTTTTGTAACAAATAATTTAAATAATTTGGATTGTTTAATTGAATAATGTTTCCATTAATAAAAGCACCCCATGTTGGTTCTTGTTTAGTTTGTGATATGAGAATGGTTTCTTCATTGAGTTTTTCCATTTCCTTGTAAAAATTCTCGTGTTAAGAAATCAGGGATGGAATTGTCTTTTCCTGCAATATGAATGATATCAAAGTCAAAAATTGCCAAAAGGGCTTGCCATCTAGCAAAGATTTGTTTTGCAGCTAAATTCTTTACATCATTTTGTAAAACATCTTTTGCCGCTTTACAATCAACTTTGACTGTAAATTTTTGGTTAAGTAAATCATCCTGAAATTTTGTGATGCATAAAACTATAGAAAGAATTTCTTTTTAATTGTTGAATAATTGGATTGTGTGTTATTCCAAATGTCTGAGTAATATCGAATTATGTGATCCTTTCCATCTATATGTTGGGTTAATATGCCTCCATATCCTATGTCAGAAGCATTTGTTGAGACTGTCTTAGGGGCTTTTGGGTCACAAATTGTTAAGCATGGTAATTTTTTAACATGTATTTTAATTTGTTTGACAACATTAGTATGTTCTTTAGTCCATGGTTTTGGTTCCTTTTTTAACCTGTCAAAAAGGAGTTTACAAATTTGTCTTAACTTTGGAAAGAAGTCTGCTGTGTAATTTAATGAACCTAGAAACCTTTGTAATTGTTTTTTGTCTTTTATTTCATCTGGGAATTTATTTGCAAAGTCTATGGATATTTGGATTAGTATTATGGTGTTGTTGGTTATTTCATGTCCTAGGAATCTAATCTTAGTCTGGTATATTTTTTTTTTTTGCTTTTGATAAAACTAAACCATTTCTTAGCAATACTTTGTAAAATATGTTTAAATGTTTGTCATGTTGTTCTAAATTTTTGCTAAAGACTAAAACATCATCAATATAGATAATTATGAAAGTATATTGGTTGAAAATTTCATTCATTATTTTATGAAATTCACTAGGTGCATTTTTTAGCCTAGACGGCGTAACATTCCATTCATATTATCCAAACGGAACTGTAAAAGCTGTTTTGTATTTATCTTCTTCAGCTATTTGTATTTGCCAAAATCCAGATTTAATATCAAATTTTGAAAATATTAATGCGTCATGGAGTCTTTTTAGTAAATCTTGTTTGTTAGGTATTGGATATCTAATCAATTTTAATGCTGTGTTTAAAGGTTTGTAATTAATTACTAGTCTTGGGGCACCTCGTTCTATTTCTGCGTTTTTGGATACATAAAATGCAGAGCAAGACCAAGGAGATTTATTTTTTCTAATTAATTTTTTGTCAAGTAAATCCTTAATTTCTTTCTTGCAACTTTCTAATAATTATTGATTCATTTGTATTGGTCTTGCTTTTGTGGAAATTGATTTTTCGTTAAAATCTTTTTGGAGTGTGTTTTGGAGGAAACTAGTTCATCTATAAGTTATAAAAAGTTCTGTGTTTAACCCTTAAACCCCAAACCTAAAACCCTAAACCTTAAATCCTAAACTTTAACCCCTATAAAAACAGGACTTTTTATAACTTATAGAGAAATTAGTTTCCCCCAAAAATTTCTCATAGTTTAAATAAGCTTTAACTCTAATAATTCTGATTAGCACTACTACTATGCATAGTAAATTCATAATACTCTCCCGTTGCTAAAAAAAAATCTCGTTTTTTGCTGGTCAGTTTAATTAAATTTTATAGAACATTTTGAAAAAGTTAAAATTCTACAAAATACGCGTTTTTTTTGTGAGGCTAACAAAAAAACGTGTTTTTTAACATTTCGCTTTTAGCACATGAAACACGGGGGTTGAACCAGTTCACTTCTGGTCCTTTATTTCATTCTTACCGTACAGTCGAAAATTTTGAATTTCATTCATCATTTCGCCTCCAATCTGAAAATGGTGGTGGAAGAAGACTATAAGAAAAAAAAAATCAAGAAAAAAGCCACAGCGGGAATTCCATATAGGATTTTGACCGAGGAACAAAAGCCTTCAGGTTCAAAGGACTTCATCTTAGACGGGTTCAAAGGACTTCATCTTAAACGAAGAATGATGCGGGACGAAGATACAATTATAATAAACATTATAATTATATTTGTATTTTATTATTAGTTAGGTTGTAATTAGTATTTTAATTATTATTTTCGTCATTACTTTTAGTAGAATAATTTTAAAGGTTTTTAGAATAGATTTTGAGGAGATTTTATAGTTTTTGAGTCATATTAAGTTACTATATAAGTTAAGAGTAATTTTGGTAGGTTTTAACTTCTTTTTCAAGTCCTATGGGCACTATAAAATAGGCCTAGCTATGTAATCCGAAAATAAGTTGATTATTATTGAATTTCCGTCATAGACTTTACTCTAATTGTAGATCACGCTACATCAGTTGGTATCAGAAAATGGGAGATCCTTGGACGTTTCAACGATGTTTGGCAACAACGGGGACAACACAGACAATCAGACTGCACGAATCTGGGGAGAGTTGAGGAAATATCGGTTCGAGGAAAGCTATGCTCGAGACAGGGAATGCAGAGCACGACCTTGGGCTGAGCGTCAATATTGGCGTGAAATCAAAGATTCTATGCAGATCCAGAGTCAATTATTAGAAAAAGAACGCGATTCTCTGTCAAATCGCCCACAAAAGGCGCTAGTTCATCGATCGATTAGGCGGCCTCGGCACCGATTAGGCGGTCTAGGCGCCGCCCACTGCGTCAGATCCGCCTCGGTGATGTCGTCGGTAAATCGAGCAGGGGTCGCCGTCACAGTTGAATACGAAATGACTGGAAAATGGATTTTGGTGCTAGCGTTCTTTGAGAGGTAGGTCAGAGGAGCCTGAAGTGGCGTCGGGTGTGGGGGTGGAGAGAGAAACGAAAGAGAGAAACAAATGTTTTAGGTATGGAGGAGATGAGAGAGAAAAGAAGAAAATGAAAAGGGGAAGAAGAAGCCGTGAACCAGAGGAGAGAGATTGGGTTTTCTTTCATGGGTGTTGAGAATTAATTAAAAAATGTGAAAACCTTGGAAAAGGAAAGGTTAAACGGTTAGTCAATTGTGAATGAATAACTGACACGCAATTCAAGGAGCAACTCTTGGAGTAAATGTGACGTTTAAATTTACATGATCACATGCTCCAATATGTACTCCATAACCCAATTAGTGTAATGTAATTATGGTATGGTATTTAAATTATTAATTTTGACACATTTCCAAAACATTATTTTAGTGAACTTCTAAATTAGATGTTTGTTTATTTACTTAGTTGTTTACTTTTGTAAATTACCTAATATCATTATTTGAATAAATATATAGAAATGTATTACACTTTATTCATTCTCACTAAAATTTATTTATAATATGAATATTACTCCTTCCGTCCCTAAATGGGTCCCTAAATGAATGTCAAGGGACATCTGAAAATCCCTATGTTTTAGAGAACTTAGTGGCAAAAATTCATATATAATCTTATAATTATAAAGAGACTAGTGAAAAGAATTGGTAAAAAAACATTTTTTCCAAAAAAAACATTCATTTCGACAAAAATTTCTTGAAAATGGATATTCATTTATTTAGGGACAGAGGGAGTAGATTAGGATGGCGTGAAGTCAAGAATATGGCTGTAAACGAGCCGAGCCGAGTCGAGCTTTGGGGTGTCGAGCTCGAGCTCGTTTAAAACTTATCGAGCTCGAGCTTTTATCGAACTCGAGCCCACTTGCTTGTTCGAGCTCGCGAGCTGCTCGCGAACAACTCGAGTCGATATCGAACTCGAGTTTTAACGAGCCGAGCTCGAGCTTAGACATTTTTTTAAGAAAAGTATGGTCTTAAAGAGCTTATCGAGCCGAATTCGAGCTTATCGAGCCGAGTTCGAGCCATTCGAAAACAAAAATTCATTTTTAATGAGCTTATCGAGCCGAACTCGAGCTTTTAACGAGCTAAACGAGCCGAACACGGTCGGCTCGATAACAAAAACGAGCTTGACAATCGGTTCGAGCTACACCTCGAGCTCACTCGAGCTTTCACGAGCCGAGCTCGAGCCAACTCGGTTCGTATAACAGCCCTAGTCAAGAATGGAAAGTGGTGTATAAACAGGAAATGCTGTAACACAACCTGTACAAAATGGGGTTGAAGATATTGTATAGTACAACACATTAAATCACTTTCTGCACAAACTCAGCACAGTAGCATGTTCTTTCTATGAAATGCAATCATCTTTGCTATGCCTAGCATATTCTTGACAACCACCTTGTTCCAACACGGAAAACTAGAATGTTCTCACACCCTAAAATTGACAAAAGAGAAACGATGTACAGTTTCTAGCAAGCTTGGTAGGACTCGAGAGTGAAAAATACCTTCCCACATTTGAAAATGTAGACTTAAAAAGCAAAGCTTCAAAGGATATACTTTTTGATAGTAATGTACGTCACATATTAAGAAACATCCCAAGCACGTAACTACATGAACCAAAATTCAAAGCATGAATCAACACACGAAGCAAAAAATGAATTCAAAAACTGAACACAAATCAATAAAACATTTCTAATGCCGATGATGCTCAGTGCATACCTCATCCCTATCACCTAAAGTGCGACAAGAATTCATTTTGTTAAACATTCATCTGTTCTATACTGATCCACATAACTTGCTTTTATGTTCTGACTTTCTATTCTTCTTCAAAAAATATATATATATATAAAAAATAAAAAATGACTTTCGAAACCAAAGATTTACTGCCACAAATGTGTTCAAAGTTGGTTTCGATTAATTTGCCACCCTTCCATAGTTCACCCTTAATATCAGCAGAAGCTATTCTGACATAAATGTAGACCTTGAACACATCAAACCTCTGAAATGCTATTTAATTAGAAGTCGATCTCTCTCTCTCACACACACACACAGAGCCATGCTAAAATGGCAAAACAAATCTGAATGAAATATTTCACTCTACAATGTTTAAATGCCTCAAAAAGGGCAGCCTGCGCACCAAGCATATCCCACACATGGAGGGGCGAGGAAAGGTCCCCACCACAAGGGTGAAATGTAGGTAAGCCTTACCTTGCATAAACGCAAGGCTACTCCTGGGACACGAAGCCAAAAAATGCTTCACCAATAGGCAACAGCCAAAAATGACTAATCCAACCTACTTGATTTGCTGAGAGTTACTGGATAAACTTTGATACGAGTTAAAAATCCAAGCAAGTCTTTTTGATATGACTAAAGAGGACCAATATAGACTAATAATCACACCATCCCAAAACACATATCATCAATTCATTTTGGTGTCCCAAGGGTGTAAGTTTACTCTCCTAAAATGTCCACTTTTAATCTTAATTTTTATCCCAACTAGTCGTACTCACACACTAAGATCATACGGCCCACTTACAAAACCTACCCCGCTTGTCATTCTCACAATCTCGTTCCCACTCACAAAACTATTCACTGTATATATATGCTCTCTTTATCTCCAGTGTCCAAGCAAAATGGTGCAAGGGGTTCTGTGATGAAGGGGGTCGTCTTTGTATCATACTTCATAGTAGGCTCACGTAAACTAGGCCAGACATAACTGAATCACATAGAACCCACAGAGTGGATAGGGCAATTCACGTTAAGAAAAAACATAAAATTACCTGGTTATTGAATAATCTCTTTCAATTATGCACTTTGTTTTGGTTTTGGATGCTTCGAGGAGCTGTCCATGGTTCATAAACTTACCTCCTGGGTATACCTGGGAGGTGAATGGCATGAGATAATATGGTACAGAATAATCCAAACAAATAGGGAAAAAAAGAAAAAAAAATGGATTAAAAATACACCTTTCAGTATGGGTAGATAATGTCTAAAGGAACCATCAGGATCGTACTTCTTCCCAAAAGAGGTTGGAGATTAGATACGATTACATTGACCAATAAACAAGAACATTTTTTCCCGAAAGAAGTTGGAGAATAGATATGATTTGATAGATGTCCTCTATTGTAGTAAAATATAATGCAACATTTTCCATGAAAATATTGTATAACAGGGAAACAGGCGATGCAAATAGATGTAAACCGGAACTGGTAGAAAAATGACGAGTGTGAGAGCCATAACCAGTTTCCATTACCAATTGCGCAGCAATTTGAATCACTAAGGAGCCTCTCAAAAACATCACACCCTTTTTCCGAATGAGCAAACTGTCGAAAAAGGACTTGTTATGAGACAAGGAGTAAAAAAAGGAGGTGGGCATCCAAGGAAAAACATACAACGCATTTTAAGTCTGTATGCATAGAGGAGCTGTCCCTGGTTCTAAATATACTTGCTGGGCACATATGGGAGGTGAATGGCATGACATTCATATGGTACAGAATATTCCAATAAAATAGAAATTAGAAGGTTTCAGAAAACACACCTTCAGCATGGGGGGAAACACATACCGACCGTAATGGCAAATCCAATAAAATCCTGGCATCTCTGTAAGTCGCAAGCACTCCATGATCATCATTCCAGGGTATCTACAGCAAACGAGTCAACCATCAAATGATAAAAAAAATAAAATAAAAAATTATCAAAGTATTGGTGTGCCTCTCTATTGCAAGCGGCTAGACATGTATGGGAGAGTTTTAGAGCATAGAAGCACTTTGGGTCCTCATTTTGAGAGCCTAAGTTTTTAGAGTAGTTTGTGACATGAAAAGACGACAAAAACAAAAACCACACAGCCTTACGTCAAAATGAGTTGGGGTCGGCTAACTTGAATCCTCATATGTGAACGTCAAAGAGAAGATGTGAGGAAAAAAAGTAAGTTAAAAGAAGAAATAGGTGGGAATAAAATTTGGAAAAGGAAAACAAGCAAAATAAAAATATTATAATAAATATAGATATGGGAAAATGAATAAAAAAATGAAAAGGGAAGAAGAAAAAATATATGAGCAAAGAGAAACGAAAAAATAGAATTTTAAAATGGAAAGACAACTAGTAAGGTGCCACAGGCATACCATATCCCAGGCTGCTTCATCTAGGGAACTTCCACGATCAATTGCTTCAAGTTTTGCCAGTTCCGCCTTTCGCTCTGTCACCTAAATGCAAACAGAAAGAGTAAATACTTCAGTGATCCTATTTCAGCAAAAGAGGTTTAGAATGCTAGGTAATCTCCAAAATATAATCAATGTCATGGGCTTAGTCGAGTGATAAAAAAACTTGTATGTAGTTACTAAAGTTAGCTCTACATTGTTTAAATCTTAAAGGAATGAGATTCTTTGATAGGCCACAACTTGTACTTCCATGGTTCTCATGTTTAAAATGAAGGATCCATATGGAAAGTACAAGTGGCTAAACATAACAGTTTCTACAAGCACAAACACTCATGATAGACTTAAGCGAGAGAAGAAGGGAAGCAAACAAACTGGTGTTTAACTCACTTGGAAAAATTTAACATTACCCTTTCCAAAGTTCTCGACCGAAGCACTACATCTTTTGCCTCCCATTGAGATTGAGTGAAGCATGGTTGCGAGCAGTTGATCCAAACAACCCCTACTTGGAAAGCCTATCAAACCAGTCAAAATGAGAAAAACACATACAAAGATAACAATATTAGACCATTTCCAATGAGGTTGTAAGGTTGCTCAGCAAAGCAGCAAATCATAATCCAGCCGATGAACCCCCAAGCAAATCTCATTGCCCTAATTTGAAAAAATCTTCAGAAGTATTATGACACATGTAACGCTTCTTTCAGGACCATGCATCAGCAGAAGCTGCAACCCTGATCAACGTCAGCTCGTCTGGACTACCTTGGAACTCCAACCTTCACGCACACAAACATAAAGGACTTAGGTAACGTAAATGGCTTCACTCACACAAGAAATGGGATCAGCTTTAAGATGGCACCTGCATAAGAGATAATAACCAAATTAGAAAAATAATTCAACGAAAAAACAGACGGCAAGGAACAAACGCATCTAAAAATCAAAGGACAGAAAGGAAGCAGATTCATTGGAACTCTCAAACAACTGCTCCCTCCGTCCCAGAGTAAGAGTCCTACTTTCCATTTTGGTACGTCCCAGAGTAAGAGTCCTATTCCTAAAATGGCAAAGAATCTTTACTATTCACCCCACTCATTCTCTCTCCTATTTTACTTTTATACTCACAACACCAATCAATTCACTATTCTCTCCCACTCATTCTCTCTCCTATTTTACTTTTACACTCACAAGATTTACATCACTTCCAATATTTATTAATAAGCGTGCAAATGAGGGGTAGGACTCTTACTCCGGGACGGAGGGAGTACTAAACAGTCAGAAAAGTAGTCCAACGGTGCTATACTGATGTCAAAGTATCAATTTTGAATATTAATTTTGAAAAGAGGAGAAAAATGAGATACATACTGTGGTCTGTTGGCAGTGATCAAAAAATACAAGTGAATAACCTGATGGTAAACATTTGAGTCAGCAGCAGAACAAAAGTGATTGTGAGGCCCTTGGTGCCAAACCTACATGCCCTTCCCACCTGCCAACCATCCAAAGCAATTTCCTTACTTGTATACAGAAAAATGCAGCTTCTCCTCATTCCAAAGAGAATGTAGAATAGAGAGGAAGAGTGTGATGCACATCCTAAAATTGGACATACTCTATCGATATAAGTGTCAGCAGAATCTGGCATGTCATAGTTGATCACAATATTAACATGCTTGATGTCAATTCCACTTCCAACCAAATCAATGGCAACAATAATCCTTCTGAGCCCTTCATTGAACCCTTTGTAACGTTCGTCAACCTGACATGTAAAATAATTAAGAGACAAAATGCAGATATATTAAATACAATTGTCTCCGTCCCAAGTGTCCAGTTTTTCTTTCAAGTTAAGAGAGTTGACTTTTAAGTAATTTCAGTATCACTTTACATAAATATCCTTACTATCCACCTTAAAGCAATGCCAAGTGTACATTTGAATACGAACCTTGTTTAAAATGGACACTTATTGACAAAAAATTTAATGGACACTCGTTTAGAAAGAAGGGGTGTTACTGGTTACCACCTTAATGGCTGCTTCAATATTGATCACTTCCTAAAATATCAACAGCAGAACAACAAGCAACTATTAGTTTTGCTGAAAATGTATCTACTCATGAGCTCTTGGGGAAACACATGAAATCACCTTCCCCAAAACGCCACCATCACTCAAGTAACATTTTCCTCTACCGAAGTCTCAAAAGCCACTTGCCCATCAGACTACACATCATTTTGAAATGAGACCAAAATAATTAAAATACCAGGTTAATACAAACTTAAACAGGAGTGCCTGTACAAGTCCATGAAGAGTCAACTTGGCCATCATAGACATGAATATTCATTGGCTGAAAAATGGCAAAACGATATATCACTTCAGGCACCAGGAGACGACAAAATATTATCAACATCCGTATGTATTAGTATTGTTTATGTGTAAGCTTGAACAGTAAAGTATTTCCTACTATGGTCATGCCAAAGTATATATGATAGTTACAAAATCTATCAGGCAAGAACAAGCGCAAATATTAGATATTGCATAAACTTTCTAGCGATCTCAAAAGAATTTGCTGAGGATGGCAAAGAATATCGTAAATTGTTTCTCACCCGGGGTCATCTTAAAAATCTTCTTGACAACTCTCTGCATATCAGTGGAGCACAAGGAAAATAATATACATCAACTGGACATGCATATCTCAAACAAAATAACAGGCAGGTCACACTTCAATTAATCATACTTCTCAAACAAAATGTATACGATGAAAAAGAACTGTTACCATGACCTCGAAAGAAGTTTGTAGCATAAGAAGACATAGTTAATTTGCTTTCCATGAGGATTTAAAAATCAGATAAATTAAGGTGACATGTTTCGGGAGGTACAGACCCTAGTCAATGTCAACATCATCAAATACAACTATCGAACTCTTTCCACCAAGATCCAGCGCAAAAGGCTGACAAAACAAGCATAGCAAGACGATAGTAGAATAAACGCAGCATTCAGAGCATATACAATGACATCATACGATTAACATTAAATAAGCATTTATACGTGCAAATCAAAGGATTTTATTCATCATTCTCTCTCACTCTCTACGCACACAATAAAATGTAAAAAGGCAAACATTAAAATTGATATGAAACCTGAACACAACACGGCACACCATCTAGCCATGTAATCCCTTCAAAAGACTGATGCATTCATGACCTTGCTTCTTGCGGTTGTTAAGGAACTACAGGACAAGCAATTAAGAATCATTTTCGCAACATGCTAGTAATCTAGCGTTTGTTAAGGAACTACAGGACAAACAGTAGTACAGATTGCTAATTGCTGAGACGAGAAATGAACCTTCTCAGCATGGGGATGTGTCATTATAGCACCAAGGCAGGTCCCGGCATTGGACAGTAAATACTGAAGATTGAGATATAGCTATTATTAGGAATGCAGAAAGTAGATATTGACCAGTCACAACTTACTGAGATGCAAATTCGGATGGCTTAAGTGCTAAAGCACATCAAAGGCCACGGCAGGAGCAACGCTCCATGTTGCCATCAAGAAGGGGTAATTCCTACAATATGAAATGGCAGCAGTTTATTTTTCGATACTAAGCTAAAACTATCGTCAACATTGGCAGACAGTTTATCAACTAGTGTTATCATTATAGCCTAACCATTAAATTAAAAATGAAAACTGTAACTTTTCTATTAATCAAAAAGAGAGAAGATGGAAACAACTAAAACTTGAATTGTAGCAAAACCATAACAAATCACTAGGATAATTGTATAGATGAAAACCATATTCTTAATTTACTTGTTTTGTAAATGTTCACTTTTATAGGGACGGATGGGGTAGTATCCATATCATAGTTCTGAGTGCTAAGTAAAAGTAGGTGGGTGTGGGCCAACAGAGAGACATAAGGCATCAGATTTTAATAAACTGAAGCAAGACAGTCATGATCTCGCGTCCTGTGGCGCTGCTTTCCGTAAAAATGCAAAATTAAAGATTTATGCTTGCCTGAAATAAGACCTTATTAACATGGGGATGTGACGCCAATGGAGCATCGCATCTGGATCAAACCCAGTCAGAATATTGACTACCCTAGGACAGGGACCGGCCTCTGCACAGACTTCATGCAACTCAAGGCTGGTACAGGCATTGATAGTAAATAGTAAACGCAAGGAAAAAAATGCAATAATTAGGAGTGCTGAGAGGAGATATGGACCGATCATGACTTACAGAGATGCTTTAGATGACATGAGTATTGCAGTACATTCACCAGCCAAGGCAAGAGAAACTTTCCATGTCCCCATCAACAAAGGGTAGTACCTACAACATGAAGTGGGGTACGGTTTATATTTCAATTTTAATCTCAATCTTAATTCATCATCAATATTGCTTGCATTAGTGAATGTAGTTAATTTAACTGGAATTATCAATAAAGCATACCCGATAAAAAAACGGAAAGCGGAAAACTTCTAATCATCATTAAGAGTGGACATGTAACCCCAAAGCATAACAAGCAACCAGGAAAGTTGTATAGATTAACACCATATCAAGAAACATATTTGACGGCCATGCAAGAAGATCAAAACAAAGTACTTGTTGCCTTCAATGTTGGGTGATAGAAAATAAAGGTAGATGTACAATTGTAACTTTATTGACAGGCTAAAACTAGTGATTGCCTTGTTCTGATGTTTTCTTGAGGATCTATAAAGAATTACAAGTGGATAAACATAACAAGCACAATACATGTGATTGACTATGGAGAAAAACATAGCATAAATTGATACTCGCAGATGTCATATCTAAATCAGATAAATACCTTTGCAGCAATAGCTAACTAGAAACTTACATGGTAAGATCGAGTAGCTGCGGACCAGACATTGACTCCATTACGAGAGAGAGCTCTATGAGCAGCTTGCACAGCAACATCTTCTGCAGGGGTACAGCTGGAATATCTCTGAAACACATTTAGAGTAGCATATAAGAATTCAAGTGATAGGTAAAAGACCTGAATGCTAACTTATATTGGTATAAGAAATACTCCCTCCATCCCATTTTAAGAGTAAAAAAATGGGTGGGTTCAAGAATTAAGGAAAAGGTGATGTGTTATGAGTGTTGATAGTTGGGTAGGAGAGAGAAAGTGGGGGTAGAGAAGAGTTAGTGGATAATTGTTTTGAGTATGACATGTAGGACCCACTTTCCATTTTAGGATTTTGACTCTTAAAATAGGATGCCCTTTTAGGAATTTTTTGACTCTTAAAATGGGACAGAGGGAGTATATGACTTGCACAATCTATCAAACTCCTTTGTTTAAAGAACTATAACTTCCTCTGATCCACTCAACGAGTCACATTTGATCAAATAACCATTAATTAGAGGATGATATCATCTTTTCATACATTTAAGTAAACAATTATGGTAAGTAATCAATGTATTTGGCTCATGAAAGTACCAAGACAATTGACATAATAAAGAAAAGAATAATACTAGGGGCACAAAAAACTCACAAAATCTTGCTCACAAAATCCTAAGTGTAATGATTTTATTGGTGTGTTTTAATTAGAGTGTGGCGGGTCCATTATCGATGCAACCAATAAAATATCGCCACCTCATCTTGTGAGCAAGATTTTGTGACCTTATTTTGTGCCCCTGGCATAGCTCTAAAGAAAATGAAAATACATACTAAAACAGGTAAACTTGCCTTCCAAAGGATGCTCAAAGCCTGAATCTTGAATGGCTCAAAGAAGCTCTGGTTTTAGCTGTACGTGCCGAATCCTAAACGATGAATACAACCATATCCCCTACAGCAACAGGAAGAAGCGGAGAACTAAATGATATAAGTAGGAGAGACTAAGAAACCACAATATTAAGATGAAATCACATGCTATCAGATATAAAAGGAGTTCATACTTGAGAAGAACCTTATTCATCATTAAACTTCCATTGGCTGAAAAATATCAAATTAATGTCACTTCAGGCACCAGGAGACTGTCAAATATAATCAACATCACTAAGAGTTAGTATTGCTTATAGGTAAGAATACTCCAATAGTACAGTAAAGTATTTCCTGTTATAACCATGCCAAAGTATAAATGACAGACACAAGATCTTCTATCAGGTAAGAAGGTGAGACAATATTACATCTTGCATAAACTTCTTGCAAACTGGATATATCTCCTTCAGGACTGTGGCTAAGAACATAAAACTTGCTTGTCACGCGGGGTCGTCTTAAAGAAAAGATACCAAGTGGTTGAGCATCTTGTCCCATTCATCGGGGATGAATGTCTTACATTCTTAAATTCAAGATCCTTATTTCTAGCCCCCCCCCCCCCCCAACATCCTTCCAGGCGTTCCAAAAACAATATGAGGACATTCATACTTCACTAAATCAGTCACCTACATCTCACTTGGTGCACATCCAGGGGTTCTCGTCCAGTATCCTCTCTCTCTCTATACACACACACACACACACGAATAAAAAAACTGTAAAAAAGACAAACATAAAGTTTGGGAAGAAACCTGAACACAACACGCCATACCATCAAGCCACCTAATCCCATCACAAGTTGAGCTGAAAGCATTCATGACATTGCTTCTTGTGGCGCTGCTCCTCATAAATGGAGTCTGTCAAACAATTAAGAATCATTTTAGCGACATGCTTGGAATCCCAGCGCATGTTAATGAACTACAAGACAGGCAAAAGTGCTAAGTGCTGAGACGAGAAACGAACCTTGACAACATGGGGATGTGACCCCAATGTAGCACCGGCTCCTGAAACAAATTCACTTAAATTACTGAGTACCCCAGGAAGGAGCATGCATCGATAAAGGCTGCAACTCTCATCGAAGTAAGCTCGTCTAGTCTGCCTTGGAACTCCAACCTTCACGCGAACAAAGATTACGGACATAACTAATGTAAATGGCCTCACTCACAAGAAAAATAAGATCAGCTTTTAAATTGACGCTGCATAAGAGATGATCACCAAATCAGAAAAAAAATATTTCAGCGAAAAACAGACGGCAAGGAACAACCACATCGAAAAATTAAAGGACAGAAAGGAAGCAGATCCATTGCAACTCCCAAACAATAACTAAACCGTCAAAAAAGTAGTCCAACAGTGCTATACTGTATGTCGAAGTATCAATCTGGTCAGGAAGCTCCTTCATATTCACTGCAAACCTAGATTAGACCAGCAGCAAAGGTTAATTTAACATTAAGTTTGAAAAGAAAAAAAAAAGAGATATTGTGGTTTGTCGGTCATGATCAGAAAATACAAGTAAGCTTGTCAAAAACATATATTTCACCAGAAGATGTAACAGAAGTGATAGTGAGGAACCATTATATAAAAAATGCAGTTTGTCCTCGTTCCAAAGAGAATGTAGCATAGAGAACGCAAAAGTATGATCCACACCAGAAGATGTAACAGAAGTGATAGTGAGGAACCATTATATAGAAAATGCAGTTTGTCCTCGTTCCAAAGAGAATGTAGCATAGAGAACGCAAAAGTATGATCCACATCACAAATATTAACATACTTTATGGAGATAGGTGTCAGCAGATTCTGGCATGTCATAGTTGATCACAATACTATCATGCTCAACATCAACTCCTCTTCCAAACAAATCAGTGATAACAAATATACTTTTAAGCCCTTCCTTGAACCCTTTGTAACGCGTAAACCTGACAAGTAAAATAATTAAGAAATCAGTTGCTTACATTTCACTTGGCGAACTAAGTGAACACATACAAAATCGATTAACTAGAGACAAAATGCAGATATATTAAATACAATTGCCTCCATCACTAAGTGTCCATTTTCACTTTCAAGTAAATTAAGAGAGTTGAATTTTATGTAATTTTAATATCACTTGTACATAAAAACCCTTACTATCCACCTTATAATTAATGTATTTCCAAGTGTACATTCGAATACGATATTTGTAAAAGTGGCCACTTGTTGACAATTTTTCAAATGAAGATCCTTATATTCAGTCTAAAGAAAGCATACGGAGTGATTCGAACATACCTCAACTATAGCCAGAGCAATCTAATTCATGTTCAAAACTAAAGCCTAAAGAAAGAATACCGAGTGATTCGAGCATCTTGTCACATTCATCAAGGATGAAATGCTTATTATCTTTAGTTAGCCCTAATATCCTTCTAGGCGTTCCAGTAACAATATGAGGATTTTCATTCTTAAGTAGATCCTTGTGTATCTTTACAATGACCCCGCCGCCTGTAGAAAACAGCGACCATCACCTAGGGCAAGCACGTACAAAACCACTCAAATTCATGGCAGATCTGAAAGAGAAGGAACAAGGATCCAAGTTAAGCAGAAAGCATATAAGGTTGAATTATAAAAGAAACACGCATGCGTACAGAACAGTGAACTTGTAGGGCGGTCCAGAATTCAAGCCTTATCAACAAGATGCAAAACCACACACAAATTCATGGCATACAAGTTGAATTTTGAAAGTAACACACATGCGTACAAAACAGTAGACTTGTAGGGCGCTTCAGAATTCAAGCCTTAACTACAAGATGCAAACCAACACCCCAAATTCTTGGCATACCTGGTAAGCTAGTTCTCAAGTATCGCACATTATAAGCGAAGCAACTTGACCCGTCATAGGCATGATCTGCTGCAGAGAAGACAGCACAAATACAGCTGTTTTGTTTATTCCAGATTTGGCTTGATTGATGACATCCATTCCCAAGATTGATAAGGCAATTCATTTGTGTTGCGCTGATGAAGAAGCAAATCATAATCCAACCGATGAACTCTTGAGCAAAGTTGACCTTCCAGTTCCCTTGAATGGAAAGGTCTATCGAACCAGCTTGGGGAAATCATGTATCTGGAAGTTGTAACTACTACCTGGAGAAACATTTGTGGTCAAGACAAAACTCTAATGTCCTTATCGGAAGATTTTAGGGAACTCCAAGCTCATGATCAAAACATGTTACCAAAGATTTTTCCCGTTTTCTCTTGGACAAGATGATTCAAATCTTGAGTTAGAGTAAGAAGATGGATTTGACAAAAATCCAGACTGCTATGGACAAAACACCCTCATACATAGCCCAACTTATGGCCTGATGAATTAAATAAGACAAACAATCAACCTTTATTGACAAGCACAATGTGGCATATTTAGAGAATGGACACTAAGTTATAGCTAGTGATAGCGATTTCGAACACCTCTCTTCTTATTTTAATGGTATCATCCGAGTATTAGTATTCTACACCACTTTCTGCAAAAGCATTAGACCCATTGCTGTACACAAGATCTGCCGTTCTTGTTATCATTTTAACATGATGATTCTAGTTTACCTGGGAAGCAATCGACAGTGCTGAATTTCATTGATTATGTATATTATTCTACTACTACGCATTTAAATCCCGTATATTTACATGAACCAAAAACTTCAACTAGATGGGGCATGAACTGAGTGATATGTTGTACCTACAAACGTGAAAATGGATAGGTTTTCATTTCTTCTATTCTTATTTGGTAATGAATCCGAAATACGTGTCACAAACGAAAGGCGGCATAATGATTGTCCAGTACTATGTGCATTTAAAAATTGTTCTTGTAGCAGATATGACTATGGGCAAGTGATGTATTTGTAAGCTAAACTTGGATGCGAACAACTCCAACTTCATGTTCAAAAATAGTAAAAGAAAATAGAAATAGGTATTAATAATTGCAAACTTGCCTTCTGAAGGATGCTCAAAGCCAGAATCTTGAATGGCTCAAAGCCGCTCTGGTTTTGGCAGGTCATCGCGGAATCCTAAACTGTAAATACCAGCGAATATCCCTACAGCAAAGGAAGAAGCCGAGAACTATATGATTTAAGTAAGAGCTACCAAGAAACCGCTAATGTTAAGATGCAATCACATGAATAATGCCAACGGATAAGAGAAATTGTAGAAATTTTATCACCTACAGATGCTCACACTCAACCCAACTTATATAGCATGAAAAGAAGATTGAACACTTAACTTGTATTCTTTTTAGCACAACAGTATGTTTGTTCCTTAAAAGGTTAAAAAACTAAACCTCAATTGACAATTGCAATAACATTTTAAAAACCTTGACTGAATATAACAATAACATTTTAAAAACTTGCAATAACATGTTACAACACCACCACTGATACCAAGAACCTGACAGGTAGTAGAAATATAGCCACATGAAGTATGGAAAAGAAAATTTGTTATACTCATATGAGCCGTTTGAAGAAACGAGCTAGAGAGAACACAATGTTTTACAAACATAAAACTCCCGTGAAATATTACGCAATAATTTCCAATAAGGATCAAGGAATAACAAATGCACGCCACATTCCTGAAATACTAACTCGACAGAAGACAAGGACTTCAAGATCCATATTGTGCGTGGGTAAGGGTTCCACTCTTATCATCCCCGTTTATGTAACTCCTGAAAGCAATGTGCATTCACACAAACATCTATAGACCACTTGAAACAATTAAAGAAGAAGCGTGCTAGAAAAGAACCTACCAAGTCTCAGTGATACTGCAAGTACTTATTTGATCTACCTCCTTGCATATTATGTCAAGAAGCTGCTCTATATTGCACTCCCATCATCAACTCCCTTTAATAACTTAAGTTGTATGTATAAAAAACAAATGCGTACTACTGCAAATAATTAGGAAATACGACAAAATCATGAAAGACCAGGCAACTTATTGCACGAGTAAACAACCTTTAGACAGCGATCATGTGTAGTTATCCAACAGCGAAAAGGGAACTGCTGCACAGCATCATGATAACAAAAGATTAACAACCCAGTTTCAGATCATCCTTTAAAAAATATGTGTCAAACCACTCAATCAGCTTGCCGTAAAAAATTCCCTCATCCCTGGAAAATACAAGGAGAAGTTATACATGACGGCGTGACTAACAATATCCAGAAAGTATATAAATTACAAATTACTCTGACAAGTAAAAAAAATAAATATGACTACTTATCCATGTTTACCTGGCATGAGAAGATATGAACAATACCTTTTATAATCTCTTCTCTATGTTATCAAGATGTGATTGAGGAGACAAGATGCAGAGAAATATCTCATCTTTGGGATTCGATTGACCACCCTTGTTCTCCACTCAAGCTAGTTTCCACCTTCCCATGTAAAGAAGTACCAGACTTCACAAAATCATTTAGGTATTAGATTACTATTTGAAAAACATATTCCTGACATATTAAAATGCAAGTATGGTCCAAAATGTGATAGCTAAAAAAAGAACTCACCACAGTACACCTGTTTCCTCATGTGAAAATGTATTGTCTAGCAGCTAAAAGGTGTCGGAGAATACTTCCATACTCAACTTGGAACATCCTTCATGACATCCATACGTGAATAAAAAGTAATTTAGCAACATATAGAAGAAGAAAGCTCTGGCCTGCAAGATGAACAAATGGAAGTTACCTGACATTCATATCAAATGGACCACTTGCAACATCATAGCACACATGGGTTTGTTCCTTAAAAGGTTAAAAAACTAAACCACAATTGACAATTGCAATAACAATTTAAAAATCTTGACTGAATATAACAATAACATTTTAAAAACTTGCAATAACATGTTACAACACCACCACTGATACCAAGAACCTGACAGATAGTAGAAATATAGCCACATGAAGTATGGAAAAGAAAATTTGTTATACTCATATGAGCCGTTTGAAGAAACGAGCTAGAGAGAACACAATGTTATACAAACATAAAACTCCCGTGAAATATTACACAATAATTTCCAATAAGGATCAAGGAATAACAACTGCAAGCAGAGCACATTCCTGAAATACTAACTCGACAGAAGACAAGTTCTTCAAGATCCATATTGTGTGTGGGTAAGGGTTCCACTCTTATCATCCCCGTTTATGTATCTCCTGAAAGCAACGTGCATTCACACAAACATCTATAGACCACCTGAAACAATTAAAGAAGAAGCGTGCTAGAAAAGAACCTACCAAGTCTCTGTGATACTGCAAGTACTTATTTGATCTACTTCCTTGCATATTATGTCAAGAAGCTGCTCTATATTGCACTCCCATCATCAACTCCCCCTAATAACTTAAGTTGTATGTATAAAAAACAAATGCGTAGTTATCCAACAGCAAAAAGGGAACTGCTGCACGAGTAAATAATTAGAAAATACTGTAAAATCATAAAAGACCAGGCAACTTATTGCACGAGTAAACAACCTTTAGACAGCGGTCATGTGTAGTTATCCAACAGCAAAAAGGGAACTGCTGCACAGCATAATGTATAACAAAAGATTGACAACCCAGTTTCAGATCATCCTTTAACAAATATGTGTTGATCCACTCAATCAGCTTGCGGTAAAAAATTCCCTCATCCCTGGCAAATACAAGGAGAAGTTGTACATGACAGCGTGACGAACAATATCCAGAAAGTATACAAATTACAAATTACTCAAACAAGTTAAAAAATAATATATATATATATATATATGACTACTTATCCATGTTTAACTGGCATGAGAAGATATGAACAAAACCTTTTATAATATCTTCTCTATGTTATCAAGATGTGAATAAGGCGACAAGATGCAGAGAAATATCTCATCTTTGGGATTCGATTGACCACCCTTGTTCTCCACTCAAGCTAGTTTCCATTTTTTCCATGTAAAGAAGAACCAGACGTCACCAAATCATTTAGGTATTAGATTACTATTTAAAAAACATAATCCTGACATATTAAAATGCAAGTATGGTCCAAAATGTGATATCTAAAAAGAGAACTCACCACAGAACACCTGTTTCCTCATTTCCTCATGTGAAAAGGTATTGTCTAGCAGCTAAAAGGTGTCGGAGAATACTTCCATACTCAGCTTGGAACATCCTTCGTGACATCCATACCTGAATAAAAAGTAAATTAGCAACATATAGAAGAAGCAAGCTCTGACCTGCAAGAAGAACAAATGGAAGTTACTTGACATTCATATCGAATGGACCACTTGCAACATCATAGCAACTTTGTTCTGAGGCATCTCAAACTCTAATAAAAAAAAACAGCATGCAAAATATTTATAATAATTTCATGAATACTTTCCCCTAGTTACTTTCCAGTACAAGTAAAACAGATTATCCTAATGTGACATGTATATCTTCCCTTAAATGTTTAATTCCTTCACCAGAAAACAAAAGGGTGACCAATTTTGAACATTTGTTTCCTTCACTGTTGTACAGTTGCATACTTGCACCTCAAAGAACTAATGATTGTTGTAGAGCCCCAACTAAGCAAGCAACAATGGGACTAACATTTAATCCAATATTGCTATGACAACAGAATTAATTGAATGCATATAGGTGATACGAAACGGAAATATATAAGGATATAAGGATAGACTGAGATGGATGCAAGAATACCGACATGGTTGGGTATACCTGGGAGGTGAATGGCATGAGATAATATGGTGCAGAATAATCCAAACAAATAGGGAAAAAAAGAAAAAAAATGGATTAAAAATACACCTTTCAGTATGGGTAGATAATGTCTAAAGGAACCATCAGGATCGTACTTCTTCCCAAAAGAGGTTGGAGATTAGATACGATTACATTGACCAATAAACAAGAACATTTTTTCCCGAAAGAGGTTGGAGAATAGATATGATTTGATAGATGTCCTCTATTGTAGTAAAATATAATGCAACATTTTCCATGAAAATATTGTATAACAGGGAAACAGGCGATGCAAATAGATGTAAACCGGAACTGGTAGAAAAATGACGAGTGTGAGAGCCATAACCAGTTTCCATTACCAATTGCGCAGCAATTTGAATCACTAAGGAATCTCTCAAAAACATCACACCCTTTTTCCGAATGAGCAAACTGTCGAAAAAGGACTTGTTATGAGACAAGGAGTAAAAAAAGGAGGTGGGCATCCAAGGAAAAACATACAACGCATTTTAAGTCTGTTTGCATAGAGGAGCTCCTGGTTCTAAATATACTTACTGGGCACATATGGGAGGTGAATGGCATGAGATTCATATGGTACAGAATATTCCAATAAAATAGAAATTAGAAGGTTTCAGAAAACACACCTTCAGCACGGAGGAAAACACATACCGACTGTAATGGCAAATCCAATAAAATCCTGGCATCTCTCTAAGTCGCAAGCACTCCATGACCATCATTCCAGGGTATCTACAGCAAACGAGTCAACCATCAAATGATAAAAAAAAAAAAAAAAAAAATGATCAAAGTATTGGTGTGCCTCTCTATTGCAAGCGGCTAGACATGTATGGGAGAGTTTTAGAGCATAGAAACACTTTGGGTCCTCATTCTGAGAGCCCAAGTTTTTAGAGTAGTTTGTGACATGAAAAGACGACAAAAACAAAAACCACACAGCCTTACGTCAAAATGAGTTGGGGTCGGCTAACATGAATCCTCATATGTGAACGTCAAAGAGAAGATGTGAGGAAAAAAAGTAAGTTAAAAGAAGAAATAGGTGGGAATAAAATTTGGAAAAGGAAAACAAGCAAAATAAAAATATTATAATAAATATAGATATGGGAAAATGAATAAAAAAATGAAAAGGGAAGAAGAAAAAATATATGAGCAAAGAGAAACGAAAAAATAGAATTTTAAAATGGAAAAACAACTAGTAAGGTGCCACAGGCATACCATATCCCAGGCTGCTTCATCTAGGGAACTTCCACGATCAATTGCTTCAAGTTTTGCCAGTTCCGCCTTTCGCTCTGTCACCTAAATGCAAACAGAAAGAGTAAATACTTCAGTGATCCTATTTCAGCAAAAGAGGTTTAGAATGCTAGGTAATCTCCAAAATAAAACATATTCAATGTCATGGGCTTTGTCGAGTGATAAAAAAACTTGTATGTAGTTACTAAAGTTAGCTCTACATTGTTTAAATCTTAAAGGAATGAGATTCTTTGATAGGCCACAACTTGTAATTCCATGGTTCTCATGTTTAAAATGAAGGATCCATAAGGAAAGTACAAGTGGCTAAACATAACAGTTTCTACAAGCACAAGCACTCATGATAGACTTAAGCGAGAGAAGAAGGGAAGCAAACAAACTGGTGTTTAACTCACTTGGAAAAATTTTACATTACCCTTTCCAAAGTTCTCGACCGAAGCACTACATCTTTTGCCTCCCATTGAGCTTGAGTGAAGCATGGTTGCGAGCAGTTGATCCAAACAACCCCTACTTGGAAAGCCTATAAAACCAGTCAAAATGAGAAAAACACATACAAAGATAACAATATTAGACCATTTCCAATGAGGTTGTAAGGTTTCTCAGCAAAGCAGCAAATCATAATCCAGCCGATGAACCCCCAAGCAAATCTCATTGCCCTAATTTGAAAAAATCTTCAGAAGTATTATGACACATGTAACGCTTCTTTCAGGAGCATGCATCAGCAGAAGCTGCAACCCTCATCAACGTTAGCTCGTGTGGACTACCTTGGAACTCCAACCTTCACGCACACAAACATAAAGGACTTAGGTAACGTAAATGGCTTCACTCAAACAAGAAATGGGATCAGCTTTAAGATGGCACCTGCATAAGAGATAATAACCAAATTAGAAAAATAATTCAACGAAAAAACAGACAGCAAGGAACAACCGCATCTAAAAATCAAAGGACAGAAAGGAAGCAGATTCATTGGAACTCTCAAACAACTACTCCCTCCGTCCCAGAGTAAGAGTCCTACTTTCCATTTTGGTACGTCCCAGAGTAAGAGTCCTATTCGTAAAATGACAAAGAATCTTTGCTATTCACCCCACTCATTCTCTCGGCTATTTTACTTTTATACTCACAACACCAATCAATTCACTATTCTCTCCCACTCATTCTCTCTCCTATTTTACTTTTACACTCACAAGATTTACATCACTTCCAATATTTATTAATAAGCGTGCAAATGAGGGGTAGGACTCTTACTCCGGGACGGAGGGAGTACTAAACAGTCAGAAAAGTAGTCCAACGGTGCTATACTGATGTCAAAGTATCAATTTTGAATATTAATTTTGAAAAGAGGAGAAAAATGAGATACATACTGTGGTCAGTTGGCAGTGATCAAAAAATACAAGTGAATAACCTGATGGTAAACATTTGAGTCAGCAGCAGAACAAAAGTGATTGTGAGGCCCTTGGTGCCAAACCTACATGCCCTTCCCACCTGCCAACCATCCAAAGCAATTTCCTTACTTGTATACAGAAAAATGCAGCTTCTCCTCATTCCAAAGAGATGTAGAATAGAGAGGAAGAGTGTGATGCACATCCTAAAATTGGACATACTCTATCGATATAAGTGTCAGCAGAATCTGGCATGTCATAGATGATCACAATATTAACATGCTTGATGTCAATTCCACTTCCAACCAAATCAATGGCAACAATAATCCTTCTGAGCCCTTCCTTGAACCCTTTGTAACGTTCGTCAACCTGACATGTAAAATAATTAAGAGACAAAATTCAGATATATTAAATACAATTGTCTCCGTCCCAAGTGTCCAGTTTTTCTTTCAAGTTAAGAGAGTTGACTTTTAAGTAATTTCAGTATTACTTTACATAAATATCCTTACTATCCACCTTAAAGCAATGCCAAGTGTACATTTGAATACGAACCTTGTTTAAAATGGACACTTATTGACAAAAAATTTAATGGACACTCGTTTAGAAAGAAGGGGTGTTACTGGTTACTACCTTAATGGCTGCTTTAATATTGATCACTTCCTAAAATATCAACTGCAGAACAACAAGCAACTATTAGTTTTGCTGAAAATGTATCTACTCATGAGCTCTTGGGGAAACACATGAAATCACCTTCCCCAAAACGCCACCATCACTCAAGTAACATTTTCCTCTACCGAAGTCTCAAAAGCCACTTGCCCATCAGACTAGACTAAACTTACACATCATTTTGAAATGAGACCAAAATAATTAAAATACCAGGTTAATACAAACTTAAACAGGAGTGCCTGTAAAAGTGCATGAAGAGTCAACTTGGCCATCATAGACATGAATATTCATTGGCTGAAAAATGGCAAAACGATATATCACTTCAGGCACCAGGAGACGACAAAATATTATCAACATCCGTATGTATTAGTATTGTTTATGTGTAAGCTTGAACAGTAAAGTATTTCCTACTATGGTCATGCCAAAGTATATATGTGATAGTTACAAAATCTATCAGGCAAGAACAAGCGCAAATATTAGATATTGCATAAACTTTCTAGCGATCTCAAAAGTATTTGCTGAGGATGGCAAAGAATATCGTAAATTGTTTCTCACCCGGGGTCATCTTAAAAATCTTCTTGACAACTCTCTGCATATCAGTGGAGCACAAGGAAAATAATATACATCAATTGGACATGCATATCTCAACTACAGCCAGAGCAATCTACTTCATATTCAAAACCAACAAAAATAGAGCCTAAAGAAAGCATACCAAGTGGTTCAAGCATCTTGTCACATTCATCAAGGAATAAGGATGAAATGCCTTTACATTCATTAATTTAAGATCCTTATCTTTAGCTAGCCCCAATATCCTTCCAGGCATTCCAACAATAACGTGAGGATTTTCATTCTTCAATAGATACTTGTGCATCTTTACATTAACAACACACTACTTGCACACAGTAACTTCTGCTACAAAAACAACTTCTAAGATATCTAATGTTTGAGTATGAAGTTGTTCACATTTAATTTTAGCTGACAAATACTCCCTCCGTCCCCCTCACTTGACACCCAAGAGGTGGGCACAATAACTAAGGAAAAAGAATAAAATATGGAAAATGTGTGGCAGAAAATGAAGAGAGAGAATGAGTGGGGTAAATAGTAGTGTTGGTTGAATAAATTGAGTGGTGGAGAATAAATAGAGAGTACTACATCCACCCAAAAAGAGGAGTCATCTGCGCCTACTTTCCATTTTAATTTGTCAGAAGAACTGTCATGTCTCTACTTTAAAGCTTGAAATTTTAATTCTTCTCCAATATGTTTCTTTTCAAAACATATCATACTTCTCAAATAAAATAAAAACCATTCTAGTGCAAATAACAAGCAGGTCACACTTCAATTAATCAAAATATATACGATGAAAAAGAACTGTTACCATGACCTCGAAAGAAGTTTGTAGCATAAGAAGACATAGTTAATTTGCTATCCATGAAGATTTAAAAATCAGATAAATTAAGGTGACATGTTTCGGGAGGTACAGACCCTAGTCAATGTCAACATCATCAAATACAACTATCGAACTCTTTCCACCAAGATCCAGCGCAAAAGGTTGACAAAACAAGCATAGCAAGACGATAGTAGAATAAACGCAGCATTCAGAGCATATACTATGACATCATACGATTAACATTACATAAGCATTTATACGTGCAAATCAAAGGATTTTATTCATCATTCTCTCTCACTCTCTACGCACACAATAAAATGTAAAAAGGCAAACATTAAAATTGATATGAAACCTGAACACAACACGGCACACCATCTAGCCATGTAATCCCTTCAAAAGATCTGATGCATTCATGACCTTGCTTCTTGCGGTTGTTAAGGAACTACAGGACAAGCAATTAAGAATCATTTTCGCAACATGCTAGTAATCTAGCGTTTGTTAAGGAACTACAGGACAAACAGTAGTACAGATTGCTAATTGCTGAGACGAGAGAAATGAACCTTCTCAGCATGGGGATGTGTCATTATAGCACCAAGGCAGGTCCCGGCATTGGACAGTAAATACTGAAGATTGAGATATAGCTATTATTAGGAATGCAGAAAGTAGATATTGACCAGTCACAACTTACTGAGATGCAAATTCGGATGGCTTTAAGTGCTAAAGCACATCCAGAGCCACGGCAGGAGCAACGTTCCATGTTGCCATCAAGAAAGGGTAATTCCTACAATATGAAATGGCAGCAGTTTATTTTTCGATACTAAGCTAAAACTATCGTCAACATTGGCAGACAGTTTATCAACTAGTGTTATCATTATAGCCTAACCATTAAATTAAAAATGAAAACTGTAACTTTTCTATTAATCAAAAAGAGAGAAGATGGAAACAACTAAAACTTGAATTGTAGCAAAACCATAACAAATCACTAGGATAATTGTATAGATGAAAACCATATTCTTAATTTACTTGTTTTGTAAATGTTCACTTTTATAGGGACGGATGGGGTAGTATCCATATCATAGTTCTGAGTGCTAAGTAAAAGTAGGTGGGCGTGGGCCAACAGAGAGACATAAGGCATCAGATTTTAATAAACTGAAGCAAGACAGTCATGATCTCGCGTCCTGTGGCGCTGCTTTCCGTAAAAATGCAAAATTAAAGATTTATGCTTGCCTGAAATAAGACCTTATTAACATGGGGATGTGACGCCAATGGAGCATCGCATCTGGATCAAACCCAGTCAGAATATTGACTACCCTAGGACAGGGACCGGCCTCTGCACAGACTTCATGCAACTCAAGGCTGGTACAGGCATTGATAGTAAATATTAAACGCAAGGAAAAAAAATGCAATAATTAGGAGTGCTGAGAGGAGATATGGACCGATCACGACTTACAGAGATGCTTTAGATGACATGAGTATTGCAGTACATTCACCAGCCAAAGCAAGAGAAACTTTCCATGTCCCCATTAACAAAGGGTAGTACCTAAAACATGAAATGGGGTACGGTTTATATTTCAATTTTAATCTCAATCTTAATTCATCATCAATATTGCTTGCATTAGTGAATGTAGTTAATTTAACTGGAATTATCAATAAAGCATACCCGATAAAATAACGGAAAGCGGAAAACTTCTAATCATCATTAAGAGTGGACATGTAACCCCAAAGCATAACAAGCAACCAGGAAAGTTGTATAGATTAACACCATATCAAGAAACATATTTGACGGCCATGCAAGAAGATCAAAACTAAGTACTTGTTGCCTTCAATGTTGGGTGATAGAAAATAAAGGTAGATGTACAATTGTAACTTTATTGACAGGCTAAAACTAGTGATTGCCTTGTTCTGATGTTTTCTTGAGGATCTATAAAGAATTACAAGTGGATAAACATAACAAGCACAATACATGTGATTGACTATGGAGAAAAACATAGCATAAATTGATACTCGCAGATGTCATATCTAAATCAGATAAATACCTTTGCAGCAATAGCTAACTAGAAACTTACATGGTAAGATCGAGTAGCTGCGGACCAGACATTGACTCCATTACGAGAGAGAGCTCTATGAGCAGCTTGCACAGCAACATCTTCTGCAGGGGTACAGCTGGAATATCTCTGAAACACGTTTAGAGTAGCATATAAGAATTCAAGTGATAGGTAAAAGACCTGAATGCTAACTTATATTGGTATAAGAAATACTCCCTCCATCCCATTTTAAGAGTCAAAAAATGGGTGGGTTCAAGAATTAAGGAAAAGGTGATGTGTTATGTGTGTTGATAGTTGGGTAGGAGAGAGAAAGTGGGGGTAGAGAAGAGTTAGTGGATAATTGTTTTGAGTATGACATGTAGGACCCACTTTCCATTTTAGGATTTTGACTCTTAAAATAGGACGCCCTTTTAGGAATTTTTTGACTCTTAAAATGGGACAGAGGGAGTATATGACTTGCACAATCTATCAAACTCCTTTGTTTAAAGAACTATAACTTCCTCTGATCCACTCAACGAGTCACATTTGATCAAATAACCATTAATTAGAGGATGATATCATCTTTTCATACATTTAAGTAAACAATTATGGTAAGTAATCAATGTATTTGGCTCATGAAAGTGCCAAGACAATTGACATAATAAAGAAAAGAATAATACTAGGGGCACAAAAAACTCACAAAATCTTGCTCACAAAATCCTAGGTGTAATGATTTTATTGGTGTGTTTTAATTAGAGTGTGGCGGGTCCATTATCGATGCAACCAATAAAATATCGCCACCTCATCTTGTGAGCAAGATTTTGTGACCTTATTTTGTGCCCCTGGCATAGCTCTAAAGAAAATGAAAATACATACTAAAACAGGTAAACTTGCCTTCCAAAGGATGCTCAAAGCCTGAATCTTGAATGGCTCAAAGAAGCTCTGGTTTTAGCTGTACGTGCCGAATCCTAAACGATGAATACAACCATTTCCCCTACAGCAACAGGAAGAAGCGGAGAACTAAATGATATAAGTAGGAGAGACTAAGAAACCACAATATTAAGATGAAATCACATGCTATCAGATATAAAAGGAGTTCATACTTGAGAAGAACCTTATTCATCATTAAACTTCCATTGGCTGAAAAATATCAAATTAATGTCACTTCAGGCACCAGGAGACTGTCAAATATAATCAACATCACTAAGAGTTAGTATTGCTTATAGGTAAGAATACTCCAATAGTACAGTAAAGTATTTCCTGTTATAACCATGCCAAAGTATAAATGACAGACACAAGATCTTCTATCAGGTAAGAAGGTGAGACAATATTACATCTTGCATAAACTTCTTGCAAACTGGATATATCTCCTTCAGGACTGTGGCTAAGAACATAAAACTTGCTTGTCAAGCGGGGTCGTCTTAAAGAAAAGATACCAAGTGGTTGAGCATCTTGTCCCATTCATCGGGGATGAATGTCTTACATTCTTAAATTCAAGATCCTTATCTCTAGCCCCCCCCCCCCAACATCCTTCCAGGCGTTCCAAAAACAATATGAGGACATTCATACTTCACTAAATCAGTCACCTACATCTCACTTGGTGCACATCCAGGGGTTCTCGTCCAGTATCCTCTCTCTCTCTCTCTCTCTATACACACACACACACACGAATAAAAAAACTGTAAAAAAGACAAACATAAAGTTTGGGAAGAAACCTGAACACAACACGCCATACCATCAAGCCAGGTAATCCCATCACAAGTTGAGCTGAAAGCATTCATGACATTGCTTCTTGTGGCGCTGATCCTCATAAATGGAGTCTGTCAAACAATTAAGAATCATTTTAGCGACATGCTTGGAATCCCAGCGCATGTTAATGAACTACAAGACAGGCAAAAGTGCTAAGTGCTGAGACGAGAAACGAACCTTGACAACATGGGGATGTGACCCCAATGTAGCACCGGCTCCTGAAACAAATTCACTTAAATTACTGAGTACCCCAGGAAGGAGCATGCATCGATAAAGGCTGCAACTCTCATCGAAGTAAGCTCGTCTAGTCTGCCTTGGAACTCCAACCTTCACGCGAACAAAGATTACGGACATAACTAATGTAAATGGCCTGACTCACCAGAAAAATAAGATCAGCTTTTAAATTGGTGCTGCATAAGAGATGATCACCAAATCAGAAAGAAAAAAAATTCAGCGAAAAACAGACGGCAAGGAACAACCACATCTAAAAATTAAAGGACAGAAAGGAAGCAGATCCATTGCAACTCCCAAACAATAACTAAACCGTCAAAAAAGTAGTCCAACAGTGCTATACTGTATGTCGAAGTATCAATCTGGTCAGGAAGCTCCTTCATATTCACTGCAAACCTAGATTAGACCAGCAGCAAAGGTTAATTTAACATTAAGTTTGAAAAGAAAAAAAAAAGAGATATTGTGGTTTGTCGGTCATGATCAGAAAATACTAGTAAGCTTGTCAAAAACATATATTTCACCAGAAGATGTAACAGAAGTGATAGTGAGGAACCATTATATAAAAAATGCAGTTTGTCCTCGTTCCAAAGAGAATGTAGCATAGAGAACGCAAAATTCAAAGCATGAATCAACACACAAAGCAAAAAATGAATTCAAAAACTGAACACAAATAAATAAAACATTTCTAATGCCGTTGATGCTCAGTGCATACCTCATCCCTATCACCTAAAGTGCGACAAGAATTCATTTTGTTAAACATTCATCTGTTCTATACTGATCCACATAACTTGCTTTTATGTTCTGACTTTCTATTCTTCTTCAAAAAAATATATATATAAAAAAAATAAAAAATGACTTTCGAAACCAAAGAATTTACTGGCACAAATGTGTTCAAAGTTGGTTTCGATTAATTTGCCACCCTTCCATAGTTCACCCTTAATATCAGCAGAAGCTATTCTGACATAAATGTAGACCTTGAACACACCAAACCTCTGAAATGCTATTTAATTAGAAGTCGATCTCTCTCTCTCTCTCACACACACACACACAGAGCCATGCAAAACAAATCTGAATGAAATATTTCACTCTACAATGATTAAATGCCTCTAAAAGGGCAGCCTGCGCACCAAGCATATCCCACACAAGGAGGGGCGAGGAAAGGTCCCCACCACAAGGGTGAAATGTAGGTAAGCCTTACCTTGCATAAACGCAAGGCTACTCCTGGGACACGAAGACAAAAAATGCTTCACCAATAGGCAACAGCCAAAAACGACTCTAATCCAACCTACTTGATTTGCTGAGAGTTACTGGATAAACTTTGATACGGGTTAAAAATCCAAGCAAGTCTTTTTGATATGACTAAAGAGGACCAATATAGACTAATAATCGCACCATCCCAAAACACATATCATCAATTCATTTTGGTGTCCCAAGGGTGTAAGTTTACTCTCCTAAAATGTCCACTTTTAATCTTAATTTTTATCCCAACTAGTCATACTCACACACTAAGATCATACGGCCCACTTACAAAACCTACCCCGCTTGTCATTCTCACAATCTCGTTCCCACTCACAAAACTATTCACTCTATATATATGCTCTCTTTATCTCCAGTGTCCAAGCAAAATGGTGCAAGGGGTTCTGTGATGAAGGGGGTCGTCTTTGTATCATACTTCATAGTAGGTTCACGTAAACTAGGCCAGACATAACTGAATCACATAGAACCCACAGAGTGGATAGGGCAATTCACGTTAAGAAAAAACATAAAATTACCTGGTTATTGAATAATCTCTTTCAATTATGCACTTTGTTTTGGTTTTGGATGCTTCGAGGAGCTGTCCATGGTTCATAAACTTACCTCCTGGGTATACCTGGGAGGTGAATGGCATGAGATAATATGGTACAGAATAATCCAAACAAATAGGGAAAAAAAGGAAAAAAAAATGGATTAAAAATACACCTTTCAGTATGGGTAGATAATGTCTAAAGGAACCATCAGGATCGTACTTCTTCCCAAAAGAGGTTGGAGATTAGATACGATTACATTGACCAATATACAAGAACATTTTTTCCCGAAAGAGGTTGGAGAATAGATATGATTTGATAGATGTCCTCTATTGTAGTAAAATATAATGCAACATTTTCCATGAAAATATTGTATAACAGGGAAACAGGCGATGCAAATAGATGTAAACCGGAACTGGTAGAAAAATGACGAGTGTGAGAGCCATAACCAGTTTCCATTACCAATTGCGCAGCAATTTGAATCACTAAGGAGTCTCTCAAAAACATCACACCCTTTTTCCGAATGAGCAAGCTGTCGAAAAAGGACTTGTTATGAGACAAGGAGTAAAAAAAGGAGGTGGGCATCCAAGGAAAAACATAGAACGCATTTTAAGTCTGTATGCATAGAGGAGCTGTCCCTGGTTCTAAATATACTTACTGGGCACATATGGGAGGTGAATGGCATGAGATTCATATGGTACAGAATATTCCAATAAAATAGAAATTAGAAGGTTTCAGAAAACACACCTTCAGCACGGGGGGAAACACATACCGACCGTAATGGCAAATCCAATAAAATCCTGGCATCTCTCTATGTCGCAAGCACTCCATGATCATCATTCCAGGGTATCTACAGCAAACGAGTCAACCATCAAATGATTAAAAAAAAAATGATCAAAGTATTGGTGTGCCTCTCTATTGCAAGCGGCTAGACATGTATGGGAGAGTTTTAGAGCATAGAAACACTTTGGGTCCTCATTCTGAGAGCCTAAGTTTTTAGAGTAGTTTGTGACATGAAAAGACGACAAAAACAAAAACCACACAGCCTTACGTCAAAATGAGTTGGGGTCGGCTAACATGAATCCTCATATATGAACGTCAAAGAGAAGATGTGAGGAAAAAAAGTAAGTTAAAAGAAGAAATAGGTGGGAATAAAATTTGGAAAAGGAAAACAAGCAAAATAAAAATATTATAATAAATATAGATATGGGAAAATGAATAAAAAAATGAAAAGGGAAGAAGAAAAAATATATGAGCAAAGAGAAACGAAAAAATAGAATTTTAAAATGGAAAGACAACTAGTAAGGTGCCACAGGCATACCATATCCCAGGCTGCTTCATCTAGGGAACTTCCACGATCAATTGCTTCAAGTTTTGCCAGTTCCGCCTTTCGCTCTGTCACCTAAATGCAAACAGAAAGAGTAAATACTTCAGTGATCCTATTTCAGCAAAAGAGGTTTAGAATGCCAGGTAATCTCCAAAATATAATCAATGTCATGGGCTTAGTCGAGTGATAAAAAAACTTGTATGTAGTTACTAAAGTTAGCTCTACATTGTTTAAATCTTAAAGGAATGAGATTCTTTGATAGGCCACAACTTGTACTTCCATGGTTCTCATGTTTAAAATGAAGGATCCATAAGGAAAGTACAAGTGGCTAAACATAACAGTTTCTACAAGCACAAACACTCATGATAGACTTAAGCGAGAGAAGAAGGGAAGCAAACAAACTGGTGTTTAACTCACTTGGAAAAATTTAACATTACCCTTTCCAAAGTTCTCGACCGAAGCACTACATCTTTTGCCTCCCATTGAGCTTGAGTGAAGCATGGTTGCGAGCAGTTGATCCAAACAACCCCTTCTTGGAAAGCCTATCAAACCAGTCAAAATGAGAAAAACACATACAAAGATAACAATATTAGACCATTTCCAATGAGGTTGTAAGGTTGCTCAGCAAAGCAGCAAATCATAATCCAGCCGATGAACCCCCAAGAAAATCTCATTGCCCTAATTTGAAAAAATCTTCAGAAGTATTATGACACATGTAACGCTTCTTTCAGGACCATGCATCAGCAGAAGCTGCAACCCTCATCAACGTCAGCTCGTCTGGACTACCTTGGAACTCCAACCTTCACGCACACAAACATAAAGGACTTAGGTAACGTAAATGGCTTCACTCTCACAAGAAATGGGTTCAGCTTTAAGATGGCACCTGCATAAGAGATAATAACCAAATTAGAAAAATAATTCAACGAAAAAAACAGACGGCAAGGAACAACCGCATCTAAAAATCAAAGGACAGAAAGGAAGCAGATTCATTGGAACTCTCAAACAACTACTCCCTCCGTCCCAGAGTAAGAGTCCTACTTTCCATTTTGGTACGTCCCAGCGTAAGAGTCCTATTCCTAAAATGGCAAAGAATCTTTACTATTCACCCCACTCATTCTCTCTCCTATTTTACTTTTATAGTCACAACACCAATCAATTCACTATTCTCTCCCACTCATTCTCTCTCCTATTTTACTTTTACACTCACAAGATTTACATCACTTCCAATATTTATTAATAAGCGTGCAAATGAGGGGTAGGACTCTTACTCCGGGACGGAGGGAGTACTAAACAGTCAGAAAAGTAGTCCAACGGTGCTATACTGATGTCAAAGTATCAATTTTGAATATTAATTTTGAAAAGAGGAGAAAAATGAGATACATACTGTGGTCTGTTGGCAGTGATCAAAAAATACAAGTGAATAACCTGATGGTAAACATTTGAGTCAGCAGCAGAACAAAAGTGATTGTGAGGCCCTTGGTGCCAAACCTACATGCCCTTCCCACCTGCCAACCATCCAAAGCAATTTCCTTACTTGTATACAGAAAAATGCAGCTTCTCCTCATTCCAAAGAGAATGTAGAATAGAGAGGAAGAGTGTGATGCACATCCTAAAATTGGACATACTCTATCGATATAAGTGTCAGCAGAATCAGGCATGTCATAGTTGATCACAATATTAACATGCTTGATGTCAATTCCACTTCCAACCAAATCAATGGCAACAATAATCCTTCTGAGCCCTTCCTTGAACCCTTTGTAACGTTCGTCAACCTGACATGTAAAATAATTAAGAGACAAAATTCAGATATATTAAATACAATTGTCTCCGTCCCAAGTGTCCAGTTTTTCTTTCAAGTTAAGAGAGTTGACTTTTAAGTAATTTCAGTATTACTTTACATAAATATCCTTACTATCCACCTTAAAGCAATGCCAAGTGTACATTTGAATACGAACCTTGTTTAAAATGGACACTTATTGACAAAAAATTTAATGGACACTCGTTTAGAAAGAAGGGGTGTTACTGGTTACTACCTTAATGGCTGCTTCAATATTGATCACTTCCTAAAATATCAACTGCAGAACAACAAGCAACTATTAGTTTTGCTGAAAATGTATCTACTCATGAGCTCTTGGGGAAACACATGAAATCACCTTCCCCAAAACGCCACCATCACTCAAGTAACATTTTCCTCTACCGAAGTCTCAAAAGCCACTTGCCCATCAGACTAGACTAAACTTACACATCATTTTGAAATGAGACCAAAATAATTAAAATACCAGGTTAATACAAACTTAAACAGGAGTGCCTGTACAAGTCCATGAAGAGTCAACTTGGCCATCATAGACATGAATATTCATTGGCTGAAAAATGGCAAAACGATATATCACTTCAGGCACCAGGAGACGACAAAATATTATCAACATCCGTATGTATTAGTATTGTTTATGTGTAAGCTTGAACAGTAAAGTATTTCCTACTATGGTAATGCCAAAGTATATATGTGATAGTTATAAAATCTATCAGGCAAGAACAAGCGCAAATATTAGATATTGCATAAACTTTCTAGCGATCTCAAAAGTATTTGCTGAGGATGGCAAAGAATATCGTAAATTGTTTCTCACCCGGGGTCATCTTAAAAATCTTCTTGACAACTCTCTGCATATCAGTGGAGCACAAGGAAAATAATATACATCAATTGGACATGCATATCTCAACTACAGCCAGAGCAATCTACTTCATATTCAAAACCAACAAAAATAGAGCCTAAAGAAAGCATACCAAGTGGTTCAAGCATCTTGTCACATTCATCAAGGAATAAGGATGAAATGCCTTTACATTCATTAATTTAAGATCCTTATCTTTAGCTAGCCCCAATATCCTTCCAGGCATTCCAACAATAACGTGAGGATTTTCATTCTTCAATAGATACTTGTGCATCTTTACATTAACAACACACTACTTGCACACAGTAACTTCTGCTACAAAAACAACTTCTAAGATATCTAATGTTTGAGTATGAAGTTGTTCACATTTAATTTTAGCTGACAAATACTCCCTCCGTCCCCCTCACTTGACACCCAAGAGGTGGGCACAATAACTAAGGAAAAAGAATAAAATATGGAAAATGTGTGGCAGAAAATGAAGAGAGAGAATGAGTGGGGTAAATAGTAGTGTTGGTTGAATAAATTGAGTGGTGGAGAATAAATAGAGAGTACTACATCCACCCAAAAAGAGGAGTCATGTGCGCCTACTTTCCATTTTAATTTGTCAGAAGAACTGTCATGTCTCTACTTTAAAGCTTGAAATTTTAATTCTTCTCCAATATGTTTCTTTTCAAAACATATCATACTTCTCAAATAAAATAAAAACCATTCTAGTGCAAATAACAAGCAGGTCACACTTCAATTAATCAAAATATATACGATGAAAAAGAACTGTTACCATGACCTCGAAAGAAGTTTGTAGCATAAGAAGACATAGTTAATTTGCTTTCCATGATGATTTAAAAATCAGATAAATTAAGGTGACATGTTTCGGGAGGTACAGACCCTAGTCAATGTCAACATCATCAAATACAACTATCGAACTCTTTCCACCAAGATCCAGCGCAAAGGGCTGACAAAACAAGCATAGCAAGACGATAGTAGAATAAACGCAGCATTCAGAGCATATACTATGACATCATACGATTAACATTACATAAGCATTTATACGTGCAAATCAAAGGATTTTATTCATCATTCTCTCTCACTCTCTACGCACACAATAAAATGTAAAAAGGCAAACATTAAAATTGATATGAAACCTGAACACAACACGGCACACCATCTAGCCATGTAATCCCTTCAAAAGATCTGATGCATTCATGACCTTGCTTCTTGCGGTTGTTAAGGAACTACAGGACAAGCAATTAAGAATCATTTTCGCAACATGCTAGTAATCTAGCGTTTGTTAAGGAACTACAGGACAAACAGTAGTACAGATTGCTAATTGCTGAGACGAGAGAAATGAACCTTCTCAGCATGGGGTTGTGTCATTATAGCACCAAGGCAGGTCCCGGCATTGGACAGTAAATACTGAAGATTGAGATATAGCTATTATTAGGAATGCAGAAAGTAGATATTGACCAGTCACAACTTACTGAGATGCAAATTCGGATGGCTTAAGTGCTAAAGCACATCCAGAGCCACGGCAGGAGCAACGTTCCATGTTGCCATCAAGAAAGGGTAATTCCTACAATATGAAATGGCAGCAGTTTATTTTTCGATACTAAGCTAAAACTATCGTCAACATTGGCAGACAGTTTATCAACTAGTGTTATCATTATAGCCTAACCATTAAATTAAAAATGAAAACTGTAACTTTTCTATTAATCAAAAAGAGAGAAGATGGAAACAACTAAAACTTGAATTGTAGCAAAACCATAACAAATCACTAGGATAATTGTATAGATGAAAACCATATTCTTAATTTACTTGTTTTGTAAATGTTCACTTTTATAGGGACGGATGGGGTAGTATCCATATCATACTTCTGAGTGCTAAGTAAAAGTAGGGGGGCGTGGGCCAACAGAGAGACATAAGGCATCAGATTTTAATAAACTGAAGCAAGACAGTCATGATCTCGCGTCCTGTGGCGCTGCTTTCCGTAAAAATGCAAAATTAAAGATTTATGCTTGCCTGAAATAAGACCTTATTAACATGGGGATGTGACGCCAATGGAGCATCGCATCTGGATCAAACCCAGTCAGAATATTGACTACCCTAGGACAGGGACCGGCCTCTGCACAGACTTCATGCAACTCAAGGCTGGTACAGGCATTGATAGTAAATATTGAACGCAAGGAAAAAAAAATGCAATAATTAGGAGTGCTGAGAGGAGATATGGACCGATCATGACTTACAGAGATGCTTTAGATGACATGAGTATTGCAGTACATTCACCAGCCAAGGCAAGAGAAACTTTCCATGTCCCCATCAACAAAGGGTAGTACCTACAACATGAAATGGGGTACGGTTTATATTTCAATTTTAATCTCAATCTTAATTCATCATCAATATTGCTTGCATTAGTGAATGTAGTTAATTTAACTGGAATTATCAATAAAGCATACCCGATAAAATAACGGAAAGCGGAAAACTTCTAATCATCATTAAGAGTGGACATGTAACCCCAAAGCATAACAAGCAACCAGGAAAGTTGTATAGATTAACACCATATCAAGAAACATATTTGACGGCCATGCAAGAAGATCAAAACTAAGTACTTGTTGCCTTCAATGTTGGGTGATAGAAAATAAAGGTAGATGTACAATTGTAACTTTATTGACAGGCTAAAACTAGTGATTGCCTTGTTCTGATGTTTTCTTGAGGATCTATAAAGAATTACAAGTGGATAAACATAACAAGCACAATACATGTGATTGACTATGGAGAAAAACATAGCATAAATTGATACTCGCAGATGTCATATCTAAATCAGATAAATACCTTTGCAGCAATAGCTAACTAGAAACTTACATGGTAAGATCGAGTAGCTGCGGACCAGACATTGACTCCATTACGAGAGAGAGCTCTATGAGCAGCTTGCACAGCAACATCTTCTGCAGGGGTACAGCAGGAATATCTCTGAAACACGTTTAGAGTAGCATATAAGAATTCAAGTGATAGGTAAAAGACCTGAATGCTAACTTATATTGGTATAAGAAATACTCCCTCCATCCCATTTTAAGAGTCAAAAAATGGGTGGGTTCAAGAATTAAGGAAAAGGTGATGTGTTATGAGTGTTGATAGTTGGGTAGGAGAGAGAAAGTGGGGGTAGAGAAGAGTTAGTGGATAATTGTTTTGAGTATGACATGTAGGACCCACTTTCCATTTTAGGATTTTGACTCTTAAAATAGGACGCCCTTTTAGGAATTTTTTTGACTCTTAAAATGGGACAGAGGGAGTATATGACTTGCACAATCTATCTAACTCCTTTGTTTAAAGAACTATAACTTCCTCTGATCCACTCAACGAGTCACATTTGATCAAATAACCATTAATTAGAGGATGATATCATCTTTTCATACATTTAAGTAAACAATTATGGTAAGTAATCAATGTATTTGGCTCAGGAAAGTGCCAAGACAATTGACTTAATAAAGAAAAGAATAATACTAGGGGCACAAAAAACTCACAAAATCTTGCTCACAAAATCCTAGGTGTAATGATTTTATTGGTGTGTTTTAATTAGAGTGTGGCGGGTCCATTATCGATGCAACCAATAAAATATCGCCACCTCATCTTGTGAGCAAGATTTTGTGACCTTATTTTGTGCCCCTGGCATAGCTCTAAAGAAAATGAAAATACATACTAAAACAGGTAAACTTGCCTTCCAAAGGATGCTCAAAGCCTGAATCTTGAATGGCTCAAAGAAGCTCTGGTTTTAGATGTACGTGCCGAATCCTAAACGATGAATACAACCATATCCCCTACAGCAACAGGAAGAAGCGGAGAACTAAATGATACAAGTAGGAGAGACTAAGAAACCACAATATTAAGATGAAATCACATGCTATCAGATATAAAAGGAGTTCATACTTGAGAAGAACCTTATTCATCATTAAACTTCCATTGGCTGAAAAATATCAAATTAATGTCATTTCAGGCACCAGGAGACTGTCAAATATAATCAACATCACTAAGAGTTAGTATTGTTTATAGGTAAGAATACTCCAATAGAACAGTAAAGTATTTCCTGTTATAACCATGCCAAAGTATAAATGACAGACACAAGATCTTCTATCAGGTAAGAAGGTGAGACAATATTACATCTTGCATAACCTTCTTGCAAACTGGATATATCTCCTTCAGGACTGTGGCTAAGAACATAAAACTTGCTTGTCACGCGGGGTCATCTTAAAGAAAAGATACCAAGTGGTTGAGCATCTTGTCCCATTCATCGGGGATGAATGTCTTACATTCTTAAATTCAAGATCCTTATCTCTAGCCCCCCCCCCCCCCCCCCAACATCCTTCCAGGCGTTCCAAAAAACAATATGAGGACATTCATACTTCACTAAATCAGTCACCTACATCTCACTTGGTGCACATCCAGGGGTTCTCGTCCAGTATCCTCTCTCTCTCTCTCTCTATACACACACACACACACGAATAAAAAAACTGTAAAAAAGACAAACATAAAGTTTGGGAAGAAACCTGAACACAACACGCCATACCATCAAGCCACGTAATCCCATCACAAGTTGAGCTGAAAGCATTCATGGCATTGCTTCTTGTGGCGCTGATCCTCATAAATGGAGTCTGTCAAACAATTAAGAATCATTTTAGCGACATGCTTGGAATCCCAGCGCATGTTAATGAACTACAAGACAGGCAAAAGTGCTAAGTGGTGAGACGAGAAACGAACCTTGACAACATGGGGATGTGACCCCAATGTAGCACCGGCTCCTGAAACAAATTCACTTAAATTACTGAGTACCCCAGGAAGGAGCATGCATCGATAAAGGCTGCAACTCTCATCGAAGTAAGCTCGTCTAGTCTGCCTTGGAACTCCAACCTTCACGCAAACAAAGATTACGGACATAACTAATGTAAATGGCCTCACTCACCAGAAAAATAAGATCAGCTTTTAAATTGACGCTGCATAAGAGATGATTACCAAATCAGAAAAAAAAAAATCAGCGAAAAACAGACGGCAAGGAACAACCACATCTAAAAATTAAAGGACAGAAAGGAAGCAGATCCATTGCAACTCCCAAACAATAACTAAACCGTCAAAAAAGTAGTCCAACAGTGCTATACTGTATGTCGAAGTATCAATCTGGTCAGGAAGCTCCTTCATATTCACTGCAAACCTAGATTAGACCAGCAGCAAAGGTTAATTTAACATTAAGTTTGAAAAGAAAAAAAAAAAGAGATATTGTGGTTTGTCGGTCATGATCAGAAAATACTAGTAAGCTTGTCAAAAACATATATTTCACCAGAAGATGTAACAGAAGTGATAGTGAGGAACCATTATATAAAAAATGCAGTTTGTCCTCGTTCCAAAGAGAATGTAGCATAGAGAACGCAAAAGTATGATCCACATCACAAATATAAACATACTTTATGGAGATAGGTGTCAGCAGATTCTGGCATGTCATAGTTGATCACAATACTATCATGCTCAACATCAACTCCTCTTCCAGAGCAATCTAATTCATGTTCAAAACTAAAGCCTAAAGAAAGAATACCGAGTGATTCGAGCATCTTATCACATTCATCAAGGATGAAATGCTTATTATCTTTAGTTAGCCCTAATATCCTTCCAGGCGTTCCAGTAACAATATGAGTATTTTCATTCTTAAGTAGATCCTTGTGTATCTTTACAATGACCCCGCCGCCTGTAGAAAACAGCGACCATCACCTAGGGCAAGCACGTACAAAACCACTCAAATTCATGGCAGATCTGAAAGAGAAGGAACAAGGATCCAAGTTAAGCAGAAAGCATATAAGGTTGAATTATAAAAGAAACACGCATGCGTACAGAACAGTGAACTTGTAGGGCGGTCCAGAATTCAAGCCTTAACAACAAGATGCAAAACCACACACAAATTCATGGCATACAAGTTGAATTTTGAAAGTAACACACATGCGTACAAAACAGTAGACTTGGGCGCTTCAGAATTCAAGCCTTAACTACAAGATGCAAACCAACACCCCAAATTCTTGGCATACCTGGTAAGCTAGTTCTCAAGTATCGCACATTATAAGAGAAGCAACTTGACCCGTCATAGGCATGATCTGCTGCAGAGAAGACAGCACAAATACAGCTGTTTTGTTTATTCCAGATTTGGCTTGAATGATGACATCCATTCCCAAGATTGATAAGGCAATTCATTTGTGTTGCACTGATGAAGAAGCAAATCATAATCCAACCGATGAACTCTTGAGCAAAGTTGACCTTCCAGTTCCCTTGAATGGAAAGGTCTATCGAACCAGCTTGGGGAAATCATGTATCTGGAAGTTGTAACTACTACCTGGAGAAACATTTGTGGTCAAGACAAAACTCTAATGTCCTTATCGGAAGATTTTAGGGAACTCCAAGCTCATGATCAAAACATGTTACCAAAGATTTTTCCCGTTTTCTCTTGGACAAGATGATTCAAATCTTGAGTTAGAGTAAGAAGATGGATTTGACAAAAATCCAGACTGCTATGAACAAAACACCCTCATACATAGCCCAACTTATGGCCTGATTAATTAAATAAGACAAACAATCAACCTTTATTGACAAGCACAATGTGGCATATTTAGAGAATGGACACTAAGTTATAGCTAGTGATAGCGATTTCGAACACCTCTCTTCTTATTTTAATGGTATCATCCGAGTATTAGTATTCTACACCACTTTCTGCAAAAGCATTAGACCCATTGCTGTACACAAGATCTGCCGTTCTTGTTATCATTTTAACATGATGATTCTAGTTTACCTGGGAAGCAATCGACAGCGCTGAATTTCATTGATTATGTATATTATTCTACTACTACGCATTTAAATCCCGTATATTTACATGAACCAAAAACTTCAACTAGATGGGGCATGAACTGAGTGAAATGTTGTACCTACAAACGTGAAAATGGATAGGTTTTCATTTCTTCTATTCTTATTTGGTAATGAATCCGAAATACGTGTCACAAACGAAAGGCGGCATAATGATTGTCCAGTACTATGTGCATTTAAAAATTGTTCTTGTAGCAGATATGACTATGGGCAAGTGATGTATTGTAAGCTAAACTTGGATGCGAACAACTCCAACTTCATGTTCAAAAATAGTAAAAGAAAATAGAAATAGGTATTAATAATTGCAAACTTGCCTTCTGAAGGATGCTCAAAGCCAGAATCTTGAATGGCTCAAAGCCGCTCTGGTTTTGGCAGGTCATCGCGGAATCCTAAACTGTAAATACCAGCGAATATCCCTACAGCAAAGGAAGAAGCCGAGAACTATATGATTTAAGTAAGAGCTACCAAGAAACCGCTAATGTTAAGATGCAATCACATGAATAATGCCAACGGATTAGAGAAATTGTAGAAATTTTATCACCTACAGATGCTCACACTCAACCCAACTTATATAGCATGAAAAGAAGATTGAACACTTAACTTGTATTCTTTTTAGCACAACAGTATGTTTGTTCCTTAAAAGGTTAAAAAACTAAACCTCAATTGACAATTGCAATAACATTTTAAAAACCTTGACTGAATATAACAATAACATTTTAAAAACTTGCAATAACATGTTACAACACCACCACTGATACCAAGAACCTGACAGGTAGTAGAAATATAGCCACATGAAGTATGGAAAAGAAAATTTGTTATACTCATATGAGCCGTTTGAAGAAACGAGCTAGAGAGAACACAATGTTTTACAAACATAAAACTCCCGTGAAATATTACGCAATAATTTCCAATAAGGATCAAGGAATAACAAATGCACGCCACATTCCTGAAATACTAACTCGACAGAAGACAAGGACTTCAAGATCCATATTGTGCGTGGGTAAGGGTTCCACTCTTATCATCCCCGTTTATGTAACTCCTGAAAGCAATGTGCATTCACACAAACATCTATAGACCACTTGAAACAATTAAATAAGAAGCGTGCTAGAAAAGAACCTACCAAGTCTCAGTGATACTGCAAGTACTTATTTGATCTACCTCCTTGCATATTATGTCAAGAAGCTGCTCTATATTGCACTCCCATCATCAACTCCCTTTAATAACATAAGTTGTATGTATAAAAAACAAATGCGTACTACTGCAAATAATTAGAAAATACGACAAAATCATGAAAGACCAGGCAACTTATTGCACGAGTAAACAACCTTTAGACAGCGATCATGTGTAGTTATCCTACAGCGAAAAGGGAACTGCTGCACAGCATCATGATAACAAAAGATTAACAACCCAGTTTCAGATCATCCTTTAAAAAAATATGTGTCAAACCACTCAATCAGCTTGCGGTAAAAAATTCCCTCATCCCTGGAAAATACAAGGAGAAGTTATACATGACGGCGTGACTAACAATATCCAGAAAGTATATAAATTACAAATTACTCTGACAAGTAAAAAAAAAAAAAAATATGACTACTTATCCATGTTTACCTGGCATGAGAAGATATGAACAATACCTTTTATAATCTCTTCTCTATGTTATCAAGATGTGAGAAATATCTCATCTTTGGGATTCGATTGACCACCCTTGTTCTCCACTCAAGCTAGTTTCCACCTTCCCATGTAAAGAAGCACCAGACTTCACAAAATCATTTAGGTATTAGATTACTATTTGAAAAACATATTCCTGACATATTAAAATGCAAGTATGGTCCAAAATGTGATAGCTAAAAAAAGAACTCACCACAGTACACCTGTTTCCTCATGTGAAAATGTATTGTCTAGCAGCTAAAAGCTATCGGAGAATACTTCCATACTCAATCCTTCATGACATCCATACGTGAATAAAAAGTTAATTTAGCAACATATAGAAGAAGAAAGCTCTGGCCTGCAAGATGAACAAATGGAAGTTACCTGACATTCATATCAAATGGACCACTTGCAACATCATAGCACAGATGGGTTTGTTCCTTAAAAGGTTAAAAAACTAAACCACAATTGACAATTGCAATAACATTTTAAAAATCTTGACTGAATATAACAATAACATTTTAAAACTTGCAATAACATGTTACAACACCACCACTGATACCAAGAACCTGACAGATAGTAGAAATATAGCCACATGAAGTATGGAAAAGAAAATTTGTTATACTCATATGAGCCGTTTGAAGAAACGAGCTAGAGAGAACACAATGTTATACAAACATAAAACTCCCGTGAAATATTACACAATAATTTCCAATAAGGATCAAGGAATAACAACTGCAAGCAGAGCACATTCCTGAAATACTAACTCGACAGAAGACAAGTTCTTCAAGATCCATATTGTGTGTGGGTAAGGGTTCCATTCTTATCATCCCGTTTATGTATCTCCTGAAAGCAACGTGCATTCACACAAACATCTATAGACCACCTGAAACAATTAAAGAAGAAGCGTGCTAGAAAAGAACCTACCAAGTCTCTGTGATACTGCAAGTACTTATTTGATCTACTTCCTTGCATATTATGTCAAGAAGCTGCTCTATATTGCACTCCCATCATCAACTCCCCCTAATAACTTAAGTTGTATGTATAAAAAACAAATGCGCAGTTATCCAACAGCAAAAAGGGAACTGCTGCACGAGTAAATAATTAGAAAATACTGTAAAATCATAAAAGACCAGGCAACTTATTGCACGAGTAAACAACCTTTAGACAGCGGTCATGTGTAGTTATCCAACAGCAAAAAGGGAACTGCTGCACAGCATCATGTATAACAAAAGATTGACAACCCAGTTTCAGATCATCCTTTAACAAATATGTGTTGATCCACTCAATCAGCTTGCGGTAAAAAATTCCCTCATCCCTGGCAAATACAAGGAGAAGTTGTACATGACAGCGTGACGAACAATATCCAGAAAGTATACAAATTACAAATTACTCTAACAAGTAAAAAAATAATATATATATATTATATATGACTACTTATCCATGTTTAACTGGCATGAGAAGATATGAACAAAACCTTTTATAATATCTTCTCTATGTTATCAAGATGTGAATAAGGCGACAAGATGCAGAGAAATATCTCATCTTTGGGATTCGATTGACCACCCTTGTTCTCCACTCAAGCTAGTTTCCATTTTTCCATGTAAAGAAGAACCAGACGTCACCAAATCATTTAGGTATTAGATTACTATTTAAAAAACATAATCCTGACATATTAAAATGCAAGTATGGTCCAAAATGTGATATCTAAAAAGAGAACTCACCACAGAACACCTGTTTCCTCATTTCCTCATGTGAAAAGGTATTGTCTAGCAGCTAAAAGGTGTCGGAGAATACTTCCATATTCAGCTTGGAACATCCTTCGTGACATCCATACGTGAATAAAAAGTAAATTAGCAACATATAGAAGAAGCAAGCTCTGACCTGCAAGAAGAACAAATGGAAGTTACTTGACATTCATATCGAATGGACCACTTGCAACATCATAGCAACTTTGTTCTGGGGCATCTCAAACTCTAATAAAAAAAAACAGCATGCAAAATATTTATAATAATTTCATGAATACTTTCCCCTAGTTACTTTCCAGTACAAGTAAAACAGATTATCCTAATGTGACATGTATATCTTCCTTAAATGTTTAATTCCTTCACCAGAAAACAAAAGGGTGACCAATTTTGAACATTTGTTTCCTTCACTGTTGTACAGTTGCATACTTGCACCTCAAAGAACTAATGATTGTTGTAGAGCCCCAACTAAGCAAGCAACAATGGGACTAACATTTAATCCAATATTGCTATGACAACAGAATTAATTGAATGCATATAGGTGATACGAAACGGAAATATATAAGGATATAAGGATAGACTGAGATGGATGCAAGAATACCGACATGGTTGGTGTACAAATAGAACTAAACTATGATGCACGAAATAATTAAATTGATTTACCCTAATTGGATACATCTAATAAGTAAATAGAGTACCACATAGTCGTGGTTTAAGCACAGACATAGTATCATGCATATAAACTTAAAGGCAGTCACAGAGATGACCTCAATAATGTTTCTCAGCACATATAGAGCATATAATCCATTATACAAACATTAAATGCGACAGATTCAGAAAACATCATCAAGGGCATCTATTTTGGAGCGTGAATTTTACTTTCATGAGCCGATCATACAACTGCATTCTCCTTCCTGGATCGTTACAGAAGTTGGTACTTTACAAGTAGG
>JAOWBW010001470.1:85457-289639 GCA_026119855.1 Campanula takesimana
CGTACCATGCGGCTTCATAGGCTTCAGAACATCATCCCGCAATCTTGATCTCCATCTATTCCTTTTCCTCCTCCTCGAGTTTGGTTTCAACTCAAAATCCTCCAAAATTTAGACTTTTACCACCAATCATGTTTCTCAGTAGTTTAGACTTCATATCACAATATATGACTAGTAATCAAGGATTTGTATATCTATTTCTCAAGTAGTTGAATAATAAAAAATATTGGTTCACCATTTTCCTTTAAATTGATAGAAAATTAAACTTCTACCCCCACCATCCAAAATAATTGTCAATTTTTTTTTAATTCCCTCATGATCAAGAACAAATTTGATAACTTGTTGGAATTTATTTTGGGAGGGTGGGAATAGTACTTTATTAGACCCAAAACGACTGAATAGCCAAATATAAAATGCAATACACCAAAATATCAATTACGCAACTAATCAAATGGGAAATCATGTACTCTCCGTTCTAAGTTAGTGTAAACCAATAGCGCGCACACAAAAAAAAAAAAAAAAAAAAAAAAGTAGGAGAGATAAATAGTGGAAGGAGTGTTTGTGAGTATGAAAAATAAATAAGAGATAATGAGTGAGAGGAATAGTAAAGGGCGTTTGGTTCGGATGAAATTTTTTAATGGAATGGAATGGTCAATGGAATTGCATTCCTTAAGAAATTGGAATGGAAAAAATGGCAAACCTTGTGTTTGGTTGGCACGGAATGGAATTGAATTGTCATTCAATTCCTTGGCAATTCATGTTTGGTTTCAAGACAAAACTGTTGGAATGGAATAATAATAATTATAATAGTAAATAATAATAAATAATAAATAATAATAATAAGAAATAATAATAATAATAAATAGTAAATAAATAAATAAATAAATAATAATAATAATAAATATTATAGTAATAAATATTATTAAATAATAATAATAAATAATAATAATAATAACAATTATTATTATTATTATTATTATTATAGTAATAATAATAATAATAATAATAAATAATTATTATTATTATTTTATTGTAGTAATAATAATAAACAATAATAATAAAAAATAATAAAAATAAAAAAATAATATAATAATAATATCATTATTATTTATTATTATATTTATTATTATTATTTATTACTGTGACTATAAATATAATAATAATTTATCATTATTATTATTTATTTATTATTATTATTATTACTATTATTATTTTTATTATTATTATTATTTATTTTCTGTAACTATAATAATAATAATAAATTTATCATTATTATTATTTATTTATTATCATTATTATTACTATTATTATTATTTATTATTAACATTATTATTATTATTATTATTTATTACTGTAACTAATACTAATAAATAATAATTTATCATTATTATTATTTATTTTATTATTTATTTATTATTTATTACTATTATTATTATTATTTATTATTATTATTATTTATTATTATTATTATTATTATTATTCTGAATTTCTTCAATTCCGCCAATGGAATGAAATTGATGAATTGAACATTCCTCCCATTTTTGGATGGAATGATAAATTCCTTCATGGAATGGAATTGGGCATTCCATTGGAATGAAAATTCAAAAAAAAAAAAAAGAAAAAAAAAAAAAAACAAACATGCCAATGGAATTGGTCAAACGAAATTGGTCATTCCATTCCTTCACTTTACCACGAACCAAACGCCCCCTAAGTTGATTGGTGTTGAGAGTGTAAAAGTAAAGTAAGAGAGAGAATGGGAGGGAGGAATAGTAAAGATTCTTTGCTATTTTTTTCCGTTCACACTAACCTGATACGGAAGAAAAAAGCAATAAGTTCACACTAACTTGAAACGGAGGGATTATTCAATCATGTAATCATAGTAAACTAACAAATAACCGCAAGAATATTAAATCGAAAGTTAAAACACTTATCGATAGATTTTGGATACGAAAATTATCTCCGAAGATAAAATGAACTCAAAATTAGTACCAAAAGCGACGCACAAAAGACACATCCACTTGCGACTCTTATCTCTCTTCCGTAATTTCACTATGAATTAAGGATGTAGATATAAAGAAAATGACTATTGATATGACTAGTACCAACAACCTACCTAAAACTTGACTTCTCTAGTCCATATAAATGTCCAAAGTTGACAAACCTATTTCCTATAAGGATTACTTCCTCCGTCCCACCCGAATTAAGATTTTGGGTTGGGCACGGGGATTAAGGAAAAAATGTTAGTGGAGTAGGTGTTGTGAGTATGAAAAGTAGGAGAGAGAAAGTGAGGTAGAGAATAATAAGTGGAAAATTGTTGTGAGTGTGAATGTGGGTCCCATTAAATAAAACACTTCACATTTTTGGGTTGTCCTAATTCGAATGGGACACCCAAAATGGAAATTTATCTTAATTCGAGTGGGACGGAGGGAGTATATGACTCTTGGACCATGAAACATACTCCAAGGACATTACACAGCCATATAATTTCTTCCCAGAGTGGTTTTATTTCATTTTCATTTGCTTGACTTGAAACATCAATCACACTCGGAGGACTCTCAAGAATTTCCCAAATCAGAAGTTGATGCTACCATGTGCCATTGCCGGTCGACCAAGGCAACTTCCCCCCATTGCCGCCACTATCACTGATATTCCGCTTAATAATTCAAACCATCCATGAATGTCTGAGTACTAGACACTACCAGAAAAACACGTTTTCGTTGACAACACTACAACAAAAATGATCTTTCACAACGTTTTAAAAACGTTGTGTATAACCGTTTACAACGTTTATGCAAACGTTGTGTAATCCACTGTTGTTAAAGGTCCAAATTATAGACAACGTTTTTATGAATGTTGTATTATACGTTGTTAATTTTATTTTATTTATTTTTAGTACTTTTCACAACATTGTCTAAACGTGGTTATGCACTTCTCACAACGTTTACTAAAACGTGGTAATTAGTTATCTACAACGTTTATCATGAACGTTGCGAATTGACTTTTACAACACTTAGAAAAACGTTGTAACCTTGTACAACAACATTTTGGAAAACGTTGCAGTAATTGTTGTACAACGTTTTAAGAAACGTTGTGAAATCCAATATAAAAAATTTAAAAAAATCAAAATTGTTTCGCCCTCACCCCCCCCCCCTTCCCTCCCAACCCAATTTCAGCTCAAACTATAAACATCTTGTGGTGCTTACAGCTCTCCACTTAGATACAATAGTAGTTATACAAGAGGTGCTTAGTGCTGCAAGAACATCTTTAAGCATAGCAACCAAAATCACATTGTTAAAGTTAACAAGCCCATGAGATTACACAATAGGTTACAGTACAAGAAGGCTCACATTGTATCGCAGACTCTACATTACAGTACAAGAAAGCTCTAAAGGTCAATTGTATTGCAAACTTAACATTACAGTACAAGAAGGCTCACATTGTATCGCAGACTCTTTGAATAAATTAAATCAGCTATATCAAAATTCAAAATTATTTCGAGTCAGTTTGCCCTTACAACGCGCCATTAATTCACCCGAAATGTCTAGCTGCACCCATAGGCTCTCCCAAGAAGAAAACCAACAAAGATAACAAACAAATATAATGGATTCCTGCAAGAGAAGGCAATTAATTGTAAAGGCCAGAGATAAACTAGAAGAGATCAAAGCTTAGGCAGGCAATCAAGAGTTAATGACAGCACCTGTATGATACTATAGTTATAAATTACAAATCATTGTGAAATTGTACTTGTGATCTATTTCATCACCTAAAAAGTAGTACAATATGACAATGGTATTATTATAGTGTTAATCAGCAATGATTGACAAACTACACAATATGGTCTTCTAATTAAACTCTCACAAAAATTGCACCTTTACACATTTTCAGTACCTGACTAGTAAAAAAGATGAGGAAAAGAAAGGCAATTGAAAGTATGTACTCCCTCCGTCCCGTTTCAAATTGCAAAGTTAAGGTTGTGCACGGGGATTAAGGAAAAAGTGAAAAAGGTGATGTGTTGTGAGTGTAGATAGTTAGGTAGGAGAGAGAAAGTGGGGTAGAGAATAGTAAGTGGGTTAGATGATGTGAGTATGTCTAATGGGTCCCACCAATTAAAAACAATAAAAACATTTCTATTTTTGGATTTTGCATTCCTTAATGGGACACCCTAAATGGCATTTTTTGCAATTTGAAATGGGACGGAGTGAGTATTAGAATTCCTCTTTGAGGTATCGTCTTTCTATCTAACAATCTTGCGTACTTAAGTACAGTGTCCCACACTCAAAAATGAAGTAGACATTGTCAACATCACTCTTGAATAAAAGCAGGCCAAATTTCAAAGACATCAGTATTATTATTTCAATTTTAACTTGCATCTTGACCTTTTAGATATACAAAAATGTAATTTATAACACACACCTATCAGAACATCCATTATCATATGTAACTTCTGAACTTTGTAAAACAGCAATAAAAGTTGAGCTACCAAACATAGCAATGTAGATGCATTTATATATATATTTAAGAGACCAAGAAACTAATAAGATAAAAGGCTGACAACAAGTTGAGCAGCTATTTTTCAGACAACAACCAGAATGCAAAAGTTTCGGTAACAGTTCATGCTCAACTACATTAGTAAAATAATGATTAGTGCCTTCTCCAATTGAACAAAGTTATTTGGAGCAAAATCTTGGTCATGCAGTCTAGAAAAGAAGAAAGACACACATTGTCAAATATAATAAAAAAGACAATGGAAGTAAATCTAAGCATTAACATAGATCACACTAGCTGCTGAAATAAAAGTTTCTCTTTTATATGATTGTACTACTACTTTGTCGCTATATGAGTGCTCATTATTCAGGAAAGAAAATGTCCTCAAATGTGATCCCCATTTCTAGATTAGTTACTAGACCCATTCTAAATCATCATATCATAAATTTCACTTGTGAAGACATAGTATCTCATTAAAATTTAAGGGTATTTATGTATATGTGCTACTATATAATTCTTAATGATAGTGATGATGCCAAAATCTGGTTGGATCAGCCTTCGTCCAGCGGTTCGGATAATCTCAGCGACAGTTCTTGATGGCCGGATCTACACACACGAAACAAACGTAAACTACACCGGGGCTTCACCGGCGAAGGCCCTCCGGTGTGAGAATAAGGATATGGTTTGTGTGATAATAAGAGAAATCAATTGACCAGAATGGAGCCAAAGAATTTCGTTACCCTTTTTCCTGTTGTGAGGACCTGTTTTTTATAGGCGTGGGTAAATGAGTCCTAGCTTGCAAGTAAGCCAGGGAGCCCGTATTGTTGTGGGACTCGTGTTCCTTGGAGATAGACTCCGGATAAGGATGAGTGGTATCCCAGTTACCTTGTAGAAGAATCCTTGTTTAGATAAGGATTCTTTAGTGTCAGAGTTGTAACATAACTCTGTAAGAGGTTTCCCAACGATAATGGGAGGTTTCTGATGTAAGTCAGCCCGTCATCTAACTCGGCTCGTCATAGAGGCCGGCTAGGGATTGGGCTTCTCGGGCTCGGCCTAGGCAAGGACTGCCTGCTCGGCCTTATTGATGTCGGCCTATAAACATGGGCTTCTCGTGAATGGGCCTCTCGGTATAGGTCTGTTAGGTATGTGGGCCCAGAGTGTCTGGGTTCCGTTTAACCAAGTCGGTTTATATCGTTCAGTGGCCCCCGAGTTTCTATCTCAGCATACCGAGTAGGAACTGTGCCCTTGTACTTGCTTCGCACTTCATTTATGTTGATTTGACCTGCAGCCGCCAAAAATCCTCTTTTGCTTGGATTTGCTGACATCACTGTGGATTTGATACAGGTGGAATCATTGCCCTTCTTGGAAATCGAAGGCTTCATTAATTGCTCCCCAATTATGAGTAGCATTGATAAACTCCCCACCCCCTCATATTCCAGGGGTATAAATAGATGGTCTATCCATTGGTAACCCTCTATCTTACCTTCATCCTCTAGAATTCTCCAAGAACATCCCAAATTTTGCAAAGAATTCCAAGATGGCTCCAAAGAGAAAATATGATGATGCATTCCCGGAAGAAGTGAGTACAGAATCAGAAAATCAAGTTTATCATGATTCCTCGAGCAGCGATGGTTCAATGTTCCCAACCAAGATACGTTCATCTTTTCCGGCGGAAGAATCACCTTCCGATAGCAATGGCGAATACTCAGAGCCAGACCCCATTGATGACTTCTCCGACGACTCTAGTGTAGAAGAGTCAGAGGATGAGGACGAGGATGATGATGATGAAGATGATAGTGAGGATGATCCCGAACCCATCATCATTGATGAATATGGGTACGATGGAGACGTTGGGAGGATGATGAAGAGCAAGATCAAGATTATAATCTTTCTTGAATCCTTAGGATGACTCAGTATTTCTTTTTTCCTTTTTTGTATAGGCCAGGCCCCCGGCCTTGCTGTGGGGGTCTTTTTGTTAAATATATATATATATACTGGGGTTTTATCCTTTTCCATCTTTGCTCTGATTTTGATTTGATTTCATAGCTTGAACTCCTTGCGTTTCGCATGACCTTGAATTTTTTCATTACCACTACCTTTTACATGATGTCGCCAGAAAGTAATGCCGATCATCTGATCTTAGTTGACATGTCGGTATGGAAGGCGTTTGTATTTGTCGTTCAACCATAACTTCAATCACCGCCCGACATCGACCTACCCCTGACCTTTTCTCATCTCGGTCTCGTCTTGTTCTTTGATACCATTAAGGATGTCGGTCCATCGTGGTGGTGTCGGTTACATCCATGCGCAGGACTCTTCCGTGTCGACCTATCTAGCCGAAGTGTTAATGCCTTTCGAGGCCGACTGGCATTTTTTACGTTGGTCTCGGCCTGCCACGTGTTAATCAAGTATTGGCGATCCGTTTGTGTTTTTCAAACGACGGTTACTTCAATTGTTTACCTTTCCCCTTCTCCGTACGGCGCACATGTCAGTGATGTGACATTTACCTCGAAAACGTGGCCCATTAAATGCGAGTCATGATGGGTTTGTGGATTTACGTGCGACCCATGGATCACGGGTTACACCCGGGTTGGCCCGAATCATGCATGTTCGACCCGCCCTATATACACACCCAAAAACCCTCAAAGTTTCACATTTTCAAATTTTTAACAGAGAAACAGTGTCCCCGTTTCCGGCGAGTCTTCAAAGTCATCGATTCCCATTGAAAAATTCTTTGTTCCGCTCCGGTCACCTTCATTTTCTCTGTCGGCTAATCCTTTTCCTCCGATCATATTTCTGACAAAGGTACTGTTCTGACTTTTTTGCCTTTTTCCCTTTTTCTGCCATTGTTGAGGTTCTAGGGTTTTGAAGTTCCTATTTTTCGTGCTTGATTTCTCGTACTTGTGAGTAGGTTTTAGAAAAAAACTAGCCATCCCTCCTGATATGCTTGGTCCCCCACACCTTGATCCCGACGCCATGTTTGGCTTCTACGAGCGGAATAATAGGATTTATATGCTGTCAGAAGGAATTTGGAAAATGTTGTCTCTAATGGCAATAAGTGACTTGTTGTTTTTGAATAAGACCCCTAGGGACGATTTGAGGTATCCTCCAGGTCTGTTTGCCCCTAGGGCCCTCCCAGGTTGTGCTGATGGCGTCGTACTCCTTAATACCCTTGATGCCGTTATAAACCACATTTTCCTTCACTATGTTAAAGATAAATCGGCCTTTCGATCTCGTTTTGAGGGTCCTTCCTTGGCCCCATTAGTTGAATCGGGGGGGGGAAGGTCACCTCGTCCTCGTCACGGGATGATTCTAACCCCTTGGTTGCTGCAGGTATGGCCGAGGAATGTGCTTCTGGGAGGATAGTTGATCGGTTTGATGATGAAACTGTGACTTCTAGGAGAGGTCGGGATGGGGCTGGTCCTTCAAGGTCAAATCGGCCTAGGCATCCTATTGGTAGGGATGCTATGATTAGGGACCTTTATGAGAATTTTGGAGTAGATAGGCGAGAGTTCAAATTGTTCTATAGCAAAGCCCGACCCTTCTCTTCTGATGCCGAGGTTAAACAATTTTATTATGACGATGCCCTCCTCCCTTTTTTCTACAAACAGTTTCAGCTCGGGCTCCGGCTCCCCCTTGACCCCTTTATTAATGAATTTCTTGAGGGATGGAACATTGTCCGGCCCATTTGGGTGCAAACGCGGTTAGGTATCTTACCGGCTTGATAATTCTTTTTCGAGGTCTCGGCTTCGAACCGTGCATGTCCGCTTTTTTCCATTTCTTCCAATCGTCTTATAATTCCTCCACCAGAACTATTACCATCAAGTATGATCCCACAAACCCAAGCTCATGGTTCATATCTCGAGTGTCGTGAATAAGGTGACGGGCTGGAATAGGCATGTGATCAAAGTGGAGAGCCGTCAGGGTTGGGAATTCCTAGGCCCGGACCGAGATCCTGTCAAGCCTAAGGTGGTTCATCGTCCATATTGGAGCGCCGCCTTGATAAAGAGGTTGGAGATGTTTGCTGCTACTGCTACACTGGATTGGTCCCGGACCGAGATTGATTTCAAATTCCATGTAGAGGCCGGTTTGATGAGGGGGCCGATTGGTGGTGTTAGGCCGAGGGTTGTCGACTCCCGGATTGGGTTATTCACCTAGATCTCGTCTTTTACTCTGACTGCCTGATGTGCAAGACCGAGGCCGATAAGTGTCTCAAGGCCAAAGATATCATAGGATGTAATTTCCTTTCCGCGCTTGTATTTTTCTGTTTTCCCTGATTGTTTCCAGCTTTTAACTTTTTCTTCTCGTGCAGAACTTTCCATGGAGGATGTCCAGATTATCGATGAAGAGGAGCTCAACCCCGCCATGGCGGCGAGGAGGAAAAATAATTATCGCGTACCCGGGGTATTGAGAAGCGTCATGCCGACATAACATCTAGGCAGGAGGCGCTGCAGGCCCTAGGAGTCGCCAACATTCCCACGGGTCCCCCTATTATCCAAGTTGGATCCGGAGGAGAAGAGGTGGAGGTCGAGATTCTTGAAAAGGAAACCGGGATGGAGAATGTTGATCCATTACATCATAGTCAAAGTCATCATGTTGAGGAGGAAATCGACCAGGCGGGTCGTCGGGATAAGAGGCCGAGAACAGAAGGTGAGGATGATTTAGATCCCCCGTCTAAGAGAACTCCTTCAACTCGTGGCTCAGCTTCGGCTTCGGGTCCTACTGAGGTCGAGATCAATGATCTAGCTCATGCTCTTGGCAATGTAGTGATAATACCGGATATTGATGATTCCATTCACTCCGGTCCTGCCCTCAAACTCGGCGCGGCCGTCATAAAAAGGGCCATGAATCAAAGGACTATTCAAAGGTTAGTGGAGACCAGACCAACCTCCACACAGCTTCGGAACCGCAAGGGCCTACTTATCAGTGAGGTACTTGGTATTTCATTATTTGTTGTGACAGTGAATGTCCTGCTTTTGACGTCTTTATCTTTTCTTTGTAGCTTGCCTCCATAGCCCAGCATGAATATGCGTTGATGCAGCTTGCCATAAGCAATGCTAGGAAGTGTGAGGACGAGGTCAAGCCTCTTCGTGCCTCTAATGTTGAGCTGAAGGCCAAAGTGGAAGCCCTTGAGAAGGAGAAGGCCTCATTTGAAGAGGAGTTAAAGAAGGCAGCTGACATGTCGGCGGAGGCTAATGAGACGGTTCGTCGGGCTGAGACGGTGATGAGAACAGCCAAGGAGGAGACTGCTGTGGCGGCGAGGGCCGATTTGGAGAAAGAGCTCCAACGAGCGGAGGGCCTCGTGTTAGAGAAAAATGTTGCGGAGGAGAGGTTGGTCCAACTGGAGGAGAGTATTCCGAGTCGGGATATGCGGGCGGTGGAGGCTTTCAAGAAGGGTGCGGCAATGAAGGCGGCCATTCAAGATGAAGTCGGCACTACCTATAATGATGCTTGGTCAAATCTGTCTCGCCTTCTCTGGATAGACCCCGAAGTTGATATAACTCTTGACAAGCTTGCACGCCTCTACAACCAGGATGCTTACGGTGTTGAAGATAGGGCTGCCCACTCCTTGATTCCGTATTCTGATAAGGGCCTGAGGGTGATTCATAGCCGAGATCCGAAAGAGGAACTCCCCGTGGGTACCTCCGCCAGTTGAGGAAGGGAATCTTGATGATCTGATTGCCCAAGTTGAGGAGGAATCCGATGCTGGTATTGATTAGTTAAACTTTGGAATGTCCTTGTAAGCCGGATAGGCTAAAACAATTTTTATTTTTTTTTGTCTTAAGTATTAAGCGACTCGGCCCAGAGTGCTTGGGGGAGTCTAAACACTTGTTATCTGTATGGGTTTGTATACCTCGGTTTGAGGTGTTTATCCCGTTTCCATAGCTTGTTGCGCAAGTGTTATCTCGTTCTGTTTATATTACTTTATCTCGGTTTGAGATGTCATTAGTCTGAAGTGACGAGACATGCCAGCTGGTTTAGGTTATGCTGCCAGCCGTGGTCGATCACCAATATGGGTCGCGACGAGCGTTAGGAGCTCGGTTTGTATGAACTAAACCGCGGTTAGTCTCAAATTGTCGTGGGAACTAGATGTATTAATCTTAACCCAAATTTGAGAGCGCTAGCCGACAGAAATAGGTTTTGATTGTAGCAGAGTTAGGCTACGTTTGTAGGCCGTGGTCGTTCACCGTTATGGCCGTGATGAACATCTAGTGCTCGGTTTTGATACGCGAGAGAACTAGCATTCGAGATTAGTTTCAAATCGTTGGGAGCTTACTATCCAAATTTGAGTCTAACCGTTAGGACCAGCTCAAGTCGTCTTATGTGCTAGTTGTTAGAACTAGGCTTTAGAAGTTATGCATAAGTGTGCTCGTCAACTTCGTTAGGGTGCTAGTTATTGAAACTAGGCTTTAGAAGTCATGCTTTAAGTGTGCTCATCGACTTCGTTAGGTGATCTCGGCATTGTAAATAACGCTAAGACCGTGTTATGTACTATAATCAAAGCTTGATGTAAATAAAGGAAATTTATCGATGAAATCAAACTAAGAAACAACTAGATATCAACTATAGAATCTAAGACCGAAAATCTGATAAAAAGAATAAACAGATAACCGAGGTGCTACTGATAGTACTTTCTCAAGTGCTCGGAATGCCATGGGTGTTTAAGCTCTTTTCCTTCCGGAGTTTTGAGCATGTAGGTCCCTTCCCGTATAATGTGGGTGATGATGTAAGGGCCTTCCCAGTTTGGTGAGAGCTTATTCGGTTGTGCCTTCAAGTGTGTCGACTTAATTTTTCTGAGTACCCAGTCACCGACTTCAAAGGTTCTCTTTTTCACTTTGCTGTCATGGTAGGCCTTGGTTCTTTGCTTGTAATTGATCATTCTGAGTTGGGCAGTTAGCCTTTTTTCTTCGACTAGGTCTAGGTCCAGTAGTCAGTTGTATTCATTAACGACCTCGTCATAGTTGGTTACTCTGAAAGTCGGCAAAGCCATCTCGGCTGGTGCCATTGCTTCTGAACCGTAGGTCATAGCAAAGGGTGTCTCCCCAGTTGGCCCCCGAGTAGTTGTACGGATGGCCCATAAAGCTAGGGGGAGTTTGTCCAGCCACTTTCCTTGACTGCCTTCTAAGTTCTTGGTGAGTGCTCTTAAGACAAGTTTGTTGGCGGCCTCGGCTTGTCTATTGCCTTGAGGGTGGCTGACTGACGACTTCTTGTGCTTGACTCCCAACCTATTCATCTCCTCGGTGAAAGCATTAGAGAATTGTAGGCCGTTGTCTATCACTATAGTGTGGGGCACACCAAACCGACACCATATGTAATCATGGATAAAGTTGATGGCGTTCTCTTCAGTGATCTTTGCTAGTGGTTTTGCCTCTACCCACTTGGTGAAGTAATCGACTGCCACAATTACATATTTGTTGCTCCCTTTGGCTAATGGGAACGGTCCAATGATGTCGACTCCTCACATGTCGAATGGCCATGTCGGTATGATCAAGCTTTGCTCTACGGCAGGTACTTTGGGTAAGTCGGAGTAGCGTTGACTTTTGTCACACTTCTTTACATAGGCTTGGGCATCCTCCCTTATATTTGGCCAATAGTAGCCAAGTGTGATGATCTTGTCGGCATGGGTTCTGGCCCCCGGGTGTCCCCCACAAACTCCCCCATGTACTTCGGCGAGGAGTTTCTCGGTGCTTTTTGGCGCAACACATCTAAGGAGTGGTCTGGAGAATGACCTTCTGTACAGGATGCCGTTCCAGACTATGTATCTTTCCGTCTTCTTTTTGATCGACTTGGCTTCTAACTCGTCTTCGGAAGCTTTCCCTTCTCCAAGTAGCCTTTGTAGTTGTCGATCCATGTCCTTTCCTCATCATCCAGGAGCAAGATCTCCAGTCTTTCATAAGCAGGCTGGTCGGCATAAATGATTAGGGGATCCGAGTCTTCAGCTGTTGCCATCTTTGAAAGCAGGTCGGCTTCCAGGTTGTATTCTCTACCAACTTGTCGTATATCCCAGAACTCAAAGTTCTTGGTCAGGTTTAAGACGAGATCTTTGTACTTGGTCAGCATGTGGTTTTCGGTGTTGTATTCCCCTTTAACTTGATTCACCACTAGTTGGGAGTCGCTGTATGCTACCAATCTCGTTGCACCAAAGAACTTGGCTCTTTCTAGTCCCAAGATTAGGGCTTCATATTCAGCTTGATTATTTGAGGCAGGGAACTTGAACCTGATAAAATCACGTGCAACATGCTCGCCGGCAGGGCTAGTCAAGTAGACTCTGGCGCCGCTTCTACCTTGGGTAGTTGACCCGTTGGTGTATAGGACCCAACAGTTGGGAGGTAACTCTTCCAAGGGCTCTCTATCCATAGGGAACTTCCTCTTTCGGGTGGTCGGCGTATGTTCACTTGTGAAGGCGGTCTCAATCAAGAAGTCGGCAAGAGGTTGGGCCGAAGAGTCTTCCTCGTTGTAGGTTATGTCGAATTCGGTCAGTTCGATCGACCAGTTAAGTAGGCGTCCTGAGCTGTCCATCTTGTGAAGTATTTTTCTAAGAGGAGCGTCGGTGTAGACCGTGATTGGATGAGCCGAGAAGTAGGCTCGTAATTTTCTGGCCGCAATTACCAAGGCATAAGCAATTTTCTCGGCATTGAAGTACCTGCTCTCGGTGTGTGACAGTGCCTTGCTGATGTAGTAGACCGGCTTCTGGATGCCGCCTTCTTCTCTAACGAGTACAGCTGCTACGGCTAGGTCGGTCGCTGCTAAGAAGACGTATAATGTCTCTCCCATGACCGGGCTGCTGAGTAGAGGTGGAGAGCCGAGGTAGTCTTTCAGTTGCTGGAACGAGGTCGAGCACTCAGGCGTCCAAGCAAAATCCTACGTTCCCTTCGAGGCTTTGAAAAAGGGGAGGGATTTTTCTGCCGATTTGGCGATAAACCTACCGAGTGCCGCTACTCTCCCGTTCAACCTTTGAACTTCTTTGATACAAATCGGCTCCCTCATGTCAATCAAGGCTTGGATCTTTTCTGGATTAGCCTCGATACCTCGCTGAGAAACCATGAAACCTAGAAACTTGCCCGCGGTAACCCCGAAGACGCACTTGCTAGGGTTGAGCTTCATATCGTTAGCTTTCAAGTTGTCAATGGTCTATTTCAGATCTGGTACATGGCTGCCGATCTTGGTCTTGATTACCATGTCATCAATGTAGGCCTCCATATTCCGGCCTATCTGAGATTTGAAGACCTTGTTCACCATCCTCTGATACGTGGCTCCTGCATTCTTTAGGCCGAAAGGCATCATGACGTAGCAGTATATGCCGCCTGCAGCTTGAAAAGCCGTCCTTTCTATGTCGTCCTCGGCCATTTTGACTTGATGATAGCCGCAGTAGCGTCCAAGAAACTGAGGGTTTGATGGCCGGCATTGGAGTCTACGAGCTTGTCAATCCTGGGGAGGGGATAGCTATCTTTGGGACAGGCCTTGTTCAGGTCCGTAAAGTCCACGCACATCCTCCACTTGCCATTGTGCTTGTTTACCATGACGACGTTGGCAAGCCGCTCGGGGTATGTTGCCTCTCTTATGATGCCGGCTTTGAGGAGTTTGTCAACCTCGGTCCCAATTGCTTTTTCCTTGTCGATAGAGAAGACTCGTCTCGTCTGCTTGACCAGTTTGAAGAACTTGTCGACTTCCAGTTTGTGGAGAGCGACGGCTTCCTTTACTCCCACCATGTCATCTACTTTCCAGGCAAATACGTCCAAGTTGTTTGGAGTAGGGAGATGAGCTCTTCTCGTTCTTGTTGGGAGAGTTGCTTCCCAATCTTGATTTTCTGATCTGGATAGTCTGGGTTGATGACGACCTCGTCTAACTGATCCACAGGTTTAAGTTCGGGGCCGTCTCTGAACTCTAGGGTCTCGACAATGATCTGCTTGACCTTCTCCTTGTCTTCCCCTTCCAAACTTAGGTTTTCCATGTCTAACAGTTTCTTGATCTCGGTTTCCATGTCAGTCGGCTGTGTGGCCCCCGAGCTTGGGACGATGGCGAGAGCCAAGTTACTCGGCTCATCCGAAGCTGTATTCATCGAGATGCAGCCGAAGCCGTCTAAGCCATAAGTAACCTCGGCCTTAGTTGGGACGTCGTTGTCAAGAATAACCCACTCTTCAGGTTCATCGTCAACAGCTGCCAATATAACACCGATATGTGGCGTCGATGTTGTAACCGTGGTTGATTTTGAAACCGTGATTCTTTTATCTGGAGTATCAATCTCCATCTTGGCCTTTGCTTTCCTGGACTTCATCACATGTTCCAAAAAATCTCTAGGCGAGCCTGGGACGCACCCAATTCCAGCCGAGGTGGGGAACTTCACCCTTTGGTGGGGGAGGGAGGCAACCAGACCCAACTTTCCTTGACTGGGTGCACCTAGGATAGCATGGTAATCACTGTCCAGATCCATGACTATGAAGGTGACCGTGGCCGAGGTTTTGTAGGGATGAGTGCCGACTTCCAAGAGTAAGTCGACGGTTCCTTTGGCATCGGCCTTATGATTAGTGAACCCTTCTAGCCTTCCATTAGATGGGGTCAGCATTGTATCAGGAAGTTCCATCTCTTTAAAAGTGTGATAGTATAGCACATCCTTGGCCGCTCCGGAGTCTATGAAGAGCCTGTCTGACTCGCAATTATCAATGCGGCCTGTGATGACCAATGGTTGTTCTCTCATCGCACGGTTTCCCGCCAACCCATTCGGAGAAAAACTAATCACTTCCTCCCTCTCATGGATCCAAGGAGGGATTTGGAAGACTTTACTTAGCTCGTAAATATGCTCCTTGAGTTTCTTGTTTGATGGAATTTCCTCTCTGATCACGCCTATCAACCTGGCCCGAGGTGGCCTGTCTACCTGGTCATTGTTTTTGTCTTCTTCCCTTGGGCGTTTATTGTCCTTGGCCATGAACTGATTTAGCTTGCCTTGATCGGCCCATTTCTGCAGAATCTTCTTCAGAGCAAAACAGTTCTCGGTGTCATGGCCGTTATCTCTATGATAGGAGCAATACTTTGTGGTATCCCTCGGGTACTTCGGGTTGTCTTTTAGGGGCTTGGGGTTAGGGAGATCCACCAAATTCATGATCTCAGAGATCGTCTTATTGAATGTGGTGAATGTCTCGGTCCCCCTGGTCCTGTTTTTGCCTTTGCCGTTTCCCCCGTTATTCCCCTGGGACGAGTTCCCGTTATGCGACTTGTCATGATCTCGGTCCCGTTCCTTATGACCATATAACGTCTTTTTCTTCTCCTCGGCGATGGCCGTGGCGTAAGCAACGTGGTACAAGTCGGCTTTTGTGAGAAGCTCTCTGACCGACAGTTCATAAGTTAACTGCTCTGACCTGTGACCATTCGTGAAGTATACAATGATCTCCCTGTCGGTCAGGCGTTCTTCTATCGAGTCGGCAAGGTCCCTAAATCGGTTGTAGAAGCTTAGGGTCGACTCGTTTTTGCTCTGGACCATGTTGGCTAGGTCAGACAATCTTTCTTCTTCCTCGCCCCAGTGGTAGCAAAATACTCCAAAAATTGTGATTTCAACTTGGCAAAGGAATTGATGCTGTTTTTCTCAAGGTCCATGAACCAGGACCGAGCTGCCTTTGTTAAAGTACTTGCAAAGGCCTTGCACAGTACGTCGTCCTGATTGGACACTAGGGCCATGGTGGCCTCAAAGGCTTGGACGTGATCCAAAGCATCGGCGTGGCCGGAGTATTTGTCTAGGTGTGGAAACTTTAACTGTGGATTAGGTGGTGCATCCTTAATCCTCTGCGCGAAAGGGCGCATAGCATCGTAGTCGTTATTAGGTCTCCTGTGCCCCTGATTCATCATCTCAATGTTGTCGAGCCTTTCTCTAAGGTCGACAATGTCCCTTGTGCTGAATGCCGAGGTGTGACTGGAACTGACTATGCTTCAGTCTCGGCGTCTCCTTTCACCTTGGTTTGGTTCGAGACGATGCCTTGAAGGAGTACGGCGAGGTGGAGTGTGTCGGGGTGGATCCTGCCGGGGTGGTGTGCGCCTTGGTGGATCCTGCCTGGGAGGAGAATAACGTCGGGCGTCCCCACGACGTCTTCCCACTACAATTTCCACTCCTGGGGATTCATCTTCTTGTTCTCCTCGGCGGCGATTAATGTGGTCTCTCAGGTCCCCATCAATATTGAGTTTTCCTAGTCGTCCGTCTTGGGGACTTGCACGGCTCCTGGGAGGCGCATCCCGTCTACGATTTTGTAGGGGCTCCCTTCTGCTTGCTCTGTCGTCCAGATTTGTCCCCCTCGTTCCAGATGGCTGGAGCAGGTTAGCCAAGGAGTTTTCGGGGTCAAGTTCTAACAGAGCCCACTGTACGTCGGCCAGCTGTTGGAGTGTTTGAACATTCTGTTGAAGCAATGTTCTCTTGTCCAATGGCAGCGGTTGTGATGGTCCTGCTCCATTGTTTCGGGATCCTGTCCGTCGGCGGCGCCCATATTGGTTAACAACATTGGGGGCCGGCCCCTTTGAACGGGTATGCATTCCTCCCCCTTGTGCAGGCGCTGTAGGTGGGAGCCTCTGATTTTTTGGCCTATGAGAGGTTGCCACGTGGCAGGGTCGCCCTTGAGTCCTGGAGCCAAAAAAAAAAAAAAAAAAAATTTGGGCCTATAAGAAGTTGCCACGTGGCATGGGTTGCCCCTTGGGTCATGGAGCCGGTTCAATGGGCGGGTCATGGGTTGGGTTTTGGGTCGAAATGACCCGTCTCATGGATGAGACGGATATGTGTGTTCTCACTTGAGTCTGTCTTAAGAAAATATATAAATGGGTTAGGAGACCCTACTGTTATTATGTTAGTTCTGATCATAGGATTAAATGGTAGATTAGATAATATCATGTCTTAGGATGTATTTTCAGTTAGACTGAGGGACTAGGAGGTAATAAACTCTAATCCTAAATGAATTGCTTCACAATTAGTTATTCTTAAATGAATAATACTATGGGCACAAAAAAATCACAAAATCTTGCTCACAAAATCCTAGGTGTAATGATTTAATTGGTGTTTTTAATTAGAGTGTGGCGGGTCCATTATCGTCGCAACCAATAAAATATCGCCACCTCATGTTGTGAGCAAGATTTTGTGAGCTTATTTTGTACCCCTATCACTGCTCTTCTTAAATTACATATAGAGTTAAAAATGGACACATGTTTGCCAATCAAAAATGAATGTCACACTTCGTCTTTTGATTCTTTTGTTAAGTTTGTTAAAACTTTAACCAAAAACTTTGTTCTAGTCCTCTCTATTACTTTGGAGAAACTTTCATTTACAGTCAAACAATAATTCTTCCAGTTTTACAATAGTACTTCAAAAAAGACTTCAATTTCAGTACCAAAAGCTAACGACGTTGATTTTGTTTGAGTTTTTTGCTAAACAGACACGCGTACTATCAGATTATTGCAAATTCCCACTTGTACTGTCAAAACTCCCAATGTAACCTGCGTACTTTAGTTAATTAACAATTTAACTGAGTTTTTTAACTGGTATTAAAAACTTAACAGATGAGACCACGTACGCGTCCGGCTTACATTTTTTGCGCTGATATGGAAGTTCAGGGGGTAAAAGGGTATTACTTTTAAACTTTTGACCTTTGAAAAATATTTCTTAAATATAAAGGGGGTTCCCAAAATTACACATTATCCCCAAATTAAACCCTTTTGTATTGGCGTTCCTCTTATGCTCGTATGCTACGCCCGTTGCCTCCTTCTCAAGTGCCGGTGCAGGTGCAGCTCCCTCTCACTCAGGTGCCGGCCGCCGCCTTATCTTGTGTTCATATTTCTTGTGTCTCTCTTTCGTCACGTCTTTGCTCATAACACCCATTTCTCTCACACAAAAACACACACACGCAAACCTCCCCTCGACCAGAAGGTATGGTGACGATCGGCCATAACAATCTCAATGCAAAACTCGTAAGTTTCCATCAATTTCATTTTCCCAATCGAATTCTCTATTTATCTTTATGCGATTTCGCCTTTTAACAACAATTTGTCGATTACTTAGGTTTTGGTAGGAGACATGGGAGTCGGTAAATCCAGTCCTGTTTAAAAATTCGTCAAGGGCCAATTTCTCAAATTCCAGGTGAATTTTGACTTATCGTTGACTTTTCTAGGGTTTGATTGATGCTTGTTGTAATTTAATTGCTTGATTAGATGATCAATTACTGAATTGATTGTGGTTCTGGTCGATAATGTTAGGAAATCGACAGTTAAATTTGAGATCTGGGATACGGCTGGTCAAGAGAGGTATCTTAGCTTGGCTCATATGTACTATAGAGGTGCAGTTACCGGTTTCTGTAACTGTAGTTGTCGGTTTCTGGTGGTTTTTTATGATGGTTTTGCTGGTGGGTGGATGTGTTGTTAGCGTTGGTGCAGCAGTGGTAGGTGGTTGTGTATTGTTAGTGGGCAGATTATTTAAATTTTTTTTAGATATGTATGTAAATTTTTAATTTTTATTTTAATTTACAAATACGTTTCAAATAAAAAATTTGTATATTTTATATTAAATATTTTTCAAAGGTCAAAAGTTTAAATTTAATACCCTTTACCCCCCCCCCCCTCAAACTTCCAACTCAGTGCGAAATATGCCAATCGGACGCCTACGTGGACTCACCCGCTAAGTTTTTAACACCAGTTAAAAAACTCAGTTAAATTGTTAATTAACTAAAGTACGCAGGTTACATTGGGAGTTCTGACAGTACAAGTGAGAATTTGCAATAATCTGATAGTACGCGTGTCTGTTTGGCAAAAAAATCGATTTTGTTTTACTGAAAAGTGGTCGGAGATAGTATGGATGAACTATAGGGGCCGAGTTGAATTAGTTTGTATTAGATCCATTAAGTTATGCGTTAAATTTGCTATATATTTAACATTTTTAGTTTTAGTAAATTTTGGTCAAATAAAGATAATGTAGTTAGTTTTTGGGTCAAAATGGATGTATTATATGTGTTATAACCAGACATAAATGATGCACACAAGCAATAGAACATGAAATAAAGACAACATATTTACGTGGTTCACTAACTTTGCGTTAGCTACGTCTAAAATCAAAGGAAGAACATATTTATTTATTTGGAAGATCAAATCCGGATTACAAATTCAGATTCGTGTAACAAATTCTTAGAAACCCTAGATCAATACAGAGTACACATAGCTGGCTAAATTCCGACTCAGACTGTTCCAGATGTGTTCTTGGATCATCAATGAACACCCGATGACCGAATTATCAGATTACCAGATTTAGTATTGCCAGCACGGATTGATAACTTCAACTATCTCAAAACTGACTCTAGAATGCCTCCTTGGAATTCCTCTTGAATCAACAAATGGATTATGATTTGGTTGACAAAACGGAATGATCTAAATTAATTTAATTGCAAAGAGATAGCTATTATTTGTACTAGTTAGCCCTAGTAAGGGAAACGGGAACCCTAACCGGAAGACAAAACGGATAAGAACAAAACTTAGAGCTATGCCCCCCCCCTCCCCAGGCGTGCATACGCTATGCTAGCCATATAGGCGTGCACTCATATTTCATGCCAACAATGTGTGTCTTCCTCATATGATGTACACTTAGAACTTATGTGTGTTAAGTTTAATAATCTAAATAGAGCGGAAATAACAAGAAAGAAAACCAAGGTAGAACCATGCAAAACAATAACTTTAATAAGATAAACCAAGAATACTAACCCTCGTAGACCGAATTGCAGAACACAAACTTTCAGGTGCTAAAGTAAACAATTTCGATCAGTATCCACACGTCGAATTGATGTATTCATTTTTTTCAAAAAAAAAAAAAACACACACAATATATGTCTATATTTTAGTCACAAATTGAAAATTTCACGATTTTTCTTTGTTCAGCAAATTAAAATCCATTCTATATTACATGTCTATTATTTATATTTCAAAATATTTCTTTAAAGGATATAGGTTTATTAATATCTTAATATGGTATAAATAATGTACAAACAACTAAAATATATTTCTTAAAATATTAAAAAAATTTATTATGAGACGGAAGAAGTAATTTTTTTTAAACAAAATAAAAGTTCTTAATGATGAAAGTGGCATGTATTGTAAATTAAAGTTGGTCTCAAAAATTAAATTAACAACCACACATTTGCCTGCTAAACTTATTCAAGATAAGTCAACGAAAACAAATTCCAACGTATTTAATGAGCCAATGCTCAATAAATACAGCCAATTTGGCTGCCTCCCTCACTCACAGATAGAAAACAAAGAAAATCAGGGAGATGGCAAATAGTGATTCTTCTTATGTGCTTATTGTCACTGTTTTCTGCTGGATTCTGATTTTCTTTGCCTCACAGGGAATAGCTGTTAGAGGTAAGCCTCCACACTCACATTAGTATATACAACATACATATCCATAAGTGTGAGTATAGATATATGTATAATATTTGTTTATATATAGAATAAGTCAATTAACTAGCCAAAGCCTGACTATATAAAGATTCAGGGTCATTCCTCCTATAGCCAATTGGTTTTGGGATGGAACCTCAGACTTTATCATGGTATCAGAGCTGACCCGTTACACGTGCAGGCCCAACGGCTCACGATGTTGCTCCGCGCCACCCGTAACAAGTTTACGTTGTAAGCCTTAGCAAAGCCCAGCTACACGTGAGGGGGCGTGTTAGAGACATTATCCACTACTAGAAAAAAAAATAAGAACGGACAAATCCGTCCCCAATCAGCCAAATTCGTCCCCAAATTTATAATCAGCAACAAATTTGTTCGTCCCTTTTTTCTGGTCGCTAAACTTGACCAAACATGGTCATTGCCAATTAGGAACGACCAAGTCGTTTCAATCTGCTAAAGTCCGTCCCCAAATTTTGGTAGTTTTCTTGTACCAAAAATTGGCAACGACCTTGTCGTACCTAATTTGAACAAAAATCTGTTGCTAATTTTATAAAAAGTTATTGAAAAATCTGTTTCATTATTTAAATTAATTACCTTTAATTTAATCATGATGATAATGGGATACAATTAGTGAAATTAAGATAATTTATTGTTTTTAACAGATTAAAATGATTATTTAAAAAAAAAAACGATTAGGAGGGAATAACCACCACCACCGTTAAACCCACTGTCGTGCACCACCACCGTTAAACCCATTGTCGACCCCCACCACCGTTAACCAACACCATCGTTCACGACCACCACCACCACCACAACCGTTCACGGCCACCAACACCGCTGTTCACGATCACAACCACCGTTCATAACCACCGTCCACCATGGCAAACCAATTGAAAGAGTACAAAAAAACAAGAACATAAATCAGAGAAATGCCAGCTAAAACAACATCACGATGAAGCTCGACCTCTCCCGTCCCTGCAGACACAAACATATATATAGAGAGAGAGAACGTGAAAGAGAAAGAGAGAGGGAGACAAAGAGATAGATCTGAGTATAGATGAAGGAAGTGGCAAAGAAGATACGAAGTTATTAGCGACGCTGTGTTGATGGCCTTGGGGATGCTTTTCGGTGGTCAAGGCGGCGCTATTGTTGGTGGCGGTGGTAACGGAGGGAAGAAGGAAAGGGGAAGTCATCTGGAGCAAAAGGAAAGGAGAGGAGGAAGTGGGCGTAAGAAGGGGGAAGGATAAGTGGGGTGGGGGCGGAAGACAGGAGAAGTGGGGGAGGAGGCGGATGTAAGGAGAATTGAAATGGATGAGATGAAGAAGAGAGAAAGTAGGGTTTGTAAAAAATGGGGGCATATCAAATTTGTGGAGGGTGAAAGCCTTTGTTTTGTGGTGTAGGGTAAAGTGGGTTGGGTAAATGTGAACCATTGATGTGTAATGAAATGAATGGTCAAGATGAGTAGAAGGCTTCTTTTGATTATCCAAGTGAAATTTTATTAACCAATGAATGATTGACACCTCATATACAATTAGTAATGGAACACTACCTTTTCTTTTACAAGCTATTATTAATATTATTATTATTGTTTATATAATGATAATTATGCTTCAAAACAAAATTAAATATTCAGTAATAATAATAATAATAATAATAATAAAATGAATGTATTAATAATCAATGATATGATAGCGAATAATTAATAATGATAATATAATTAATTGAGTAATAATAAAATAACAATAATGGAATATTTCATACTCCCTCTGTCCCGCTCGAATTAAGATTCTTGGTCAAACAATTTATACTTTGACCAATAATTTAAAGAAAAATAATGATGCTAATAAAAATTTAAAAATTGTTATTGTATCACGATTAATAATAAACTAAATAATTATTTTTAGATTTTTATTAAGATAATTATTTTTCTTCAAATTGTTGGTCAAAGTATAAATTACTTGACCAGGAATCCTAATTCGAGTGGGACGGAGGGAGTATACAATTAGTAATGGAACACTACATGGTTCATATCTAAGTCTCACCTAAGGATTCCACCTTGAAATGTTTTATAGTGATATGTTGTAACGACCCAAGCCCGCATACCCATCCCGCTACGCAGGTACCACACATTGGCCCACCAAGCATCTCCTAAATTAGGTTAACCACAACCCATCACAGGCCTCCAAAAGTCCAACAGATGATTTGATGATCAATAGGAGTGCATGGGCCTTTTATATAGACACTAAATTCCAACATATTTCCGATGTGGGATGGGGGATACCAATCTCCGATGACACGCACAAATTGAGAAATGGTATCAGAGCGGACCCCCGACCGTAAGGCTTGCGAGCTCGCCCGGGCGATCGATCTGGGTATTGTTTGGGCCATGCCAGGGACGGCAGGGATTTGAGTGAGGGAGATTGTGAAATCCCCAATCTCACATCGGAAAGATATGGTCTTTGAGTGTGATACATAAGTCTCCACTATACTACCATTAAGCACCAATAACATTCATGAACTTTTGGGTGGGTATGTGGTAAGCCGAGAGGACCCAGTTGTGTATGTTTAATGTGCCAGTTGGTGGTGTTTAAGTAGTGGGTCGGGTCTTTAGGCTCGGGTTGTTACATATATACTAATACATTATTATTTGTAGAAGGTTTTTTATCAGTAAATGAACTTTTAGTAAAAATAATGAAATTGAATATATATTTTTTTTATATAGTTAAATGTTTTTTTAAATGTACAATTTTTAACTATTAACCAACCATTAATAATTTACATTGATTTAAATTATTGTTTAGCAATTCATAATTCTAATTTCATTAATAAATAAATAATACCAAGAAAAAAATCAAATTTTGAATTCGTACTCATATTTAGGGACGACCAAGTCGTTGCTAAAATACACTTAGGTCGTTGCCATTTTTCCTAAAATTTAGCAACGACTAAGTCGTTCCTGAGTGACAATTTTCCGTCCTTATTTAGGAACGAACAATGTTCGTTGCTAAATTTCGTTGCCAAATTGAATTATTCTAGTAGTGGATCCCACATCGGGAATTAACAAGTCATGCCTTGACTACATAAAAATCTTGGGCCACTCCTCCCATTGCCAATTGGTTTTGGGATAGAACCTCAGACTTTATCATGGTATCAGAGCTGGCCCTTTACACGTGCGAGCCCAAAAGTCCGGCCCACGATGATCTAGCCTCACGTCACCCAACCCAATTATATGTCCACGCGTAAGCCCAAAGTTCGGCTATGCGCAGGGCCGGTTGTGAGGCAGAACATTCCGTGCAAAGGCACTGGGCCCCCAAATTGGGGAGGGCCCCCAAATTTTATTTCAAGCCCATATGTATTCTTAGGCCCACTGCAGAATCAATGGCAATTACGTAATAGACTTCCTTTCAGTAATCACCGTTATTTGTTGTGCTTAAGCAAAAGTTTAACTTTTATATAATATTACTTATATATTATTTATGTTTTTTTTTGTGTGTGTAATTTTTGAAATTTAAAGGGCCCCATATTTGTTCTAGCACCGGGCTCCTAAATTTATTGAGACGGGCCTGGCTATGCGTGAGGGAGCGTGTTGGAACATTTATCCCACATCGGAAATTAACTAGCCAAAGCCTGACTATATAAAGATCCATGGCTACTCTTCCCATTGCCATTGATTTTGGGATGGCAACTCAGACTTTATCAAAGTCTTATGAAAAACACGTTTTTTTTTTAATACTTAAAAAAAAAGATTTTTATAGTCTTCAAAGCGTAACAATTTAACTATGGAACTAGATGCTGTTAAATCTTACCTCACATGACATAGGTATATGACCTTCATTCAATAAAATTAAGAGTTCAATGTTTCCCCCCATTGTCAGAACACGTGAACTAACAGGATATGTAGTTCTTCTGTCTCAAAATTTTTGTCTTATTTAATTTTTATGGTCAACACCCGTTTGCTTTGGCAATATATTAGTGTCAATCTAATAGTCGTAAAGAAATTCTAAAAAAAATATTGATGGATCACTTAATGATTTATCATCTACTATTTTTAGAATTTCACTAAGACGACTAGATCAACATAAATTTTTGGTAAAAAAATAAAAATAATGCAATATGACAAACGTTTCGGGACAGTTACACCCTGTGCAATTTTATATGCCCGCCACAGGAAGAAACATTATAGCATATCAATGTCTGTTAGACAATTATATCCCACATCTATTAAAAAAGAAACATGGACTGATGTATAGACTTTAGGAGCTACCCCCCTTACCACCAATTGGTTTTAAGGTCGAACGTCTAGTATAGTCTAAAACCCACCCAGTCAAGCCCATACTCACACTTGGACCTCTCTCTCTCTCTCTACCTATAACCATCTTTAATTCTAATATGGTATCAGAGTCATCGATCCATAGTGGCCTGATCTCTTCTGATGCTTCTATATGGACCCTCTGTCACCTCTTCTCAACAAAATCTATTACACGTGCAGTCACAATGGCCCACGATGTTTCTCCACGCCAATCGATTAATAAGTTCACGTTGTAAGCCTTGGCAAAGCCCGGCTACACGTGAGGGGGCGTGTTAGACAATTATCCCACATCTACTAAAGAGAGAAACATGGACCATGTATAGATTTGAGGAGCTACTACTCTTAGCACCAATTGGATTTAAGGTGGAACATCCAATATAGTCTAGTACCGGCCTAGTCCAACCCATGCTCACATTGAAGGGTTCTCTCTCTACTTCTTACCATCTCTAATTCTAAGATGGCAGAAACCTATTATAGTAATTGTGGTTTATTACTCCCTCCGACGCAGACTAAGGTTCTTAGTTTGACTTTACACGGAGATTAAGAAAAAGTAAATGTTGTGAGTATGAAAAGTGAAGTAGGAGAAAGTAAGAGAGTGAAAGTGGGTAAAAAGTTTTTGTTGTGAGAATGACAAGTGGGTCCCATTGTCCATTTTAGGTAATAAAGCAACTAAGAACCTTAGTCTGGGACAAACCAAAAAGGAAAGTAAGAACCTTAGCCTGGGACGGAGGGAGTGGTTTATTAGAGCATCTCCAATGCAGTGTTCTAAAAATCGCTAGGCGGCTGCTAGACGGCGGAGCCGGGCCTAGCGCATAGGGGCCTAGGCGGGGACTAGGTGGGGCCGAGAATTGTATACATATAGAAATAAAAAAATTATTTATTAGTTATACTCACTAATTAAAAGACATAACAAAAATGTTCACCTTTCAGAAAAATCTTTTACATTAAGAAAGTCTAAAATAAAAGTAGATTTCATATCATGTCTTATGTATGAGTAATTGAGTATACCAATGTTGGGTGTGGATGCATCACACTAGATAAATTCTTAAAATTGGAGCCCCTATCTCAGCCTCACAAATTTCTAAGAGGCAACCTACTTACGGTTTACGACACCCGAAATTAAAGAGGCGTGATGTTCCCTTAAACGACTCTCGCTCTTCCTTTATTCATGCACTAGATCCGGCGATTTCAATGCCATGGCTAAAGCGATGCTAAGATATAGCAGATCTTCTTTCTCTCTCATCTCCTTTCCTCCATGCCCACTTCTCTTTCACTTCTCTCTCACTCGTGCACACCCCGATGCTGCTTCAATCTCCTCTGAGTGCGTCGAATCACAACCTGGATGCCACCAACGCCTAGTCTGCCTAGCCCGCCCAGTCGCCGCCTAAGACATCTAACGCCTAATATCACCGACTTGAAGGAAATCGGGGCGGAAGGGTGCCGCCTAGCGCCTAGCCCGATTTTTTGAACACTGCTCCCATGGACAGAACACCAAATTTAGTGCAAGTTTTGCACCAATTGTTACACACACAAAAAAAAATCCTCTCCTATGTATTACTCTATTTTTCACGGCAAAAAGGAATATTCCCTTTCCACCTCATTTTCCACTAGTTCTTATTATTTCACAAACAATAATTGAAGTCTAGTCTTTTACATATTAACACCTCATTTTCCAAATTTGGTGCAAGTTTTGTGTAACTTTTCTTTTATAATGTAATATTATCTTTTTATAATTATTTTTAATGCATTGTACTTTTTTAATTTAAGTAAAATATTATATATAATTTATCAATATATAAATTAATTAACATAATTAGCAATATGTAACTTTTTAAAATTAGAGAGACTAAAAATGACAAATGAAACTATTGCCCCAAGTTTTATGCAATTTATAGTGTCCATTGGAGTAGTGAATAGTGGCTATTATAGTATTTTAGTTTTAGTGTCCATTAGAGATGCCCTTAGTTCCTCAATCTCTCTCTCTCTCTCTCTCTCTCTCTCTCTCTCTCTCTCTCTCTCTCTTTTAGTTTGGTCTTGCCATGTTTGCTTTGAAACCACCATATGGTCATACTAATTCATTGATTTTAAATTGTTACAGATCTTTCTGCTTGGAAACCACGACTTTTGTATCGCTGTGTTGGTGAGTGTAAATTTCCCAGTTTAAGGAACAATTGTTTGAAGTTACTCCATCTGTCCCGGTTTAAGATTTTCAATGTCGAAAAAGCATTTCATGTAGCATTCAAACTTCAAATGATCTGCGCATGGCTAAAGCATTTCATGTAAGCACTGAGGACATATGCTAATTCTAGTTGTTATTTTGCTTAAGTTTTTAGTTGAAAAGTAATTGGAAGAAAATAATTTTAGGGTCAATTGCAATTTGGTTGCCTGAGTTTTACAAAATTTTGTAATTGGTTACCAGGTTTGTCAAGGTTGCTATCCGACTCCTCAGTTTACTGAACCGGAGCAATTGGGTATAACTCGTTACCCAGTTAAGAAACTAACAAAATGAAAACCATGTGCGAAACACGTGACTTTAACGAGGGCAAATACGTCACATATCTTCCCCATCCTGTTGTTAGTGTACCGCCATCACAACCACCGTTCATATGTACCCCTCCAAGCAGCCCCACCAATCAAACCCAGATTCAAGTAAATCCAAAAGTGAAATCAAAATCAACCCAAAACAAAAAATCTAAACCAAGAAATTAAATATACGTAGAGTGTGATGAAGTATTTCGAACTACACTCACAAAATTCAAATCTAAACCAAGCAACTCAAATCTGAACCAAACGACTGCATTATTGATTCCAATTCAAGCTGTGTTTCGAGTTCTCACTCTCAATCGATTCTACTTATCCTTCTTCGCAAACGTCACTGCCCTAAGAATTAAGAAATGATAATTCTTCAATTTTGCTCTGATTCATTTAATTCGAGCGAAATAATCATTAATTCATTGCTGAAATGGGAGAAATTGTGTTTAACTAAGCCGGATTTGAAGATCAATTTTGAATCTTGATCCAATTTGGGGAGCCGCCTTCGGTGACGGAAGAGGCGGCGGCGGAAAAGAGTAAAAGGGGATCGTATACATTACAGAGGAGTACGGCGAAGATACATGATCTGACACGGCGAGATACGAGATCCGACCGGCGAGACGCTAGGAAGTAGTTTGGGATCTACGACTCCGGCGTTGATGGTCCGAGGGCGTATAACCGACAGCTTTTAGAACGGGCCGTTTTTAAAAGAGAAGAAGAAGAAAACGAAGGGCAGTTTGAGGAGGAGACGACAACCATGGAGGAGGGAAACCAAATGTCATGGGCTGTCGTGAAGAAGGGGAAGGGATTAGGCAGAGAGATGAAGGGAGAGGGGGGATTTATTTACTAAATAAACATTAAAAGCATAAAAAAATTATACATTTACCTTTGTTAAAGTACGTAAATGCCCTGCTGATTGGTGGAATAATCACGCTTCAATACCCAAAAATTATGTTGACATTTCTACCCTCGTTAAAAGACACGTGAATCACACATGCTGGAGATTTTGTTAGTTTCTTAACTGGGTAACGAGATTTACACCCAATTGCTCCGGTTCAGTAAACTGAGGAGTCGGATAGCAACCTTGACAAACCTGGTAACCAATTGCAAAATTTTGTAAAACTCAGGTAACTAAATTGCAATTGGCCCATAATTTTATATGACTAAATAATCTCTAGAAGCGGATCAGGATCGGACCAATGGAACCGGAACTAGAACCAGTGTATTGGTTCTCACAAAACTGGTCAGGTTCCGGTTCTGAATTTTTGTAGAATCGAAGTATTGGTCCTAGTCCTGGTTCGATGATCTTTTCAAAAAAAAAAAAAAAAAAAAAGAAGGGATCAAACCGGATCATGATCATCCCTAATAGTAACTATTATGGTTAATTATTACTATTAATAGTAAAAGTTAACATATATTGTAACTATTATAATTAACTAATACAATTAATAGTAATACTTAACCTATATATTAACTATTATGGTTAACTAAACTATTAATAGTACTCCCTCTGTCCTGGAATAAATGTCGTCGTTTTTCGGACGTTAGTACGAAGGAACTTTGAGAGATAAATTTAGGTTGATTTAATTATCGATAGTGGGGAAGTTAACTTGAGGATAGAATTGACGGAAGGAATAACATTGGTTAAGAGAGTGGCCAATGTTGAAACACCATTGACAACGTCCACGATAAGGTTCTCGTGAGGTGGATAGGTTAGGGTTAGGAGCCGGGGAAGAGTATGAAGAAGGGGAGGTATTGTTCTATTTAGGGTTAGGGTTTCGGTTCGGAGGTTTGGTTTTGGCGACATAAGAAGCCGTGGCAGGGAAGGATGGGATGGTGGTGTTGCGGTGTTTGAGGGAGATCTCCTTGTTGAGAAGCTTCTCATGAAGCTCATCGAAAGATATGGGTGTGTCTCGACTATTGACTGCGTTGATTTCGCTTTCATAGTAAGGATCGTTTAGTTGTTCAAGAATTCGATCAACTAGGTTATCCTGGTCAATGGGGCATCCAAGAGCTGCGAGTTGATCAGCACATGATTTGAGGTCTTACATGTAATCAGTGATGGGGCGGGTACCTTTGGTTATGTGGCGGAGGAGATCTTTGATTTTCTTGATATGTCCTCTGGTTGGGTTGGCATAGGTTTTAGCGAGGGTACACCATGCATCATATGTTATTTTGCATGGGGAGATGAGAGAGACTAATGGGGTGGAGAGGGTGCCGACAAGGTCATCTAGGATTAGTTTATCTTGGCGGAACCAAGTGGTGTAAGCGGGATTGGGGATGATGGTTGGAGTGGCGGCGGTGGTGTCGTCAGAGTCCTTGGTTGTATCTGTGGTGGTCGAGGTGGCGGAAGTGGAAGGTTGTTCTAGGGTTTTGGGTGGTTCAAGGTGGGTACCATCAATATATTTGTAGAGGTCATGTCCTAAAGAGTGTGGCTTCAAGTTGAATTTTCCAAATTATATAGTTTGTGGGGGTAAGTTTGAGTATGTGTGAGAGGGAGATGTGACGCGGGAACCAAATGATTGGTATTTGACAGTCTCGATAAAGTCAGTCCACTTTTACATAATGTATCTTCCAGTTCGTTCAGCCAAAAAATTACAAGAAAAATATAATAAGAATATCTTTGAGTCTAGTTTCTGGAGCACTTTTCGGATTGGAATTTGGAATTTCTAGAGGGAGTTATGGCTGTTTGACCTCAGGGTAGTCTGAAAGCCAAGTACATCCGAAAATTGGTCAAGTCTTCATGTTCATCAAGTCTCTTAAAATTTCTAGGTTATCTTATCTTTTTATCAAATTGTTTAATCAATATTTTAGCATCTTTTGTATTCCTAGGCTTGGAGGGATGTTCCAAGTAACTATAAATAGGCTACAATTATCATTGTAAGAGGAGGTTGAATTTTGAGTTAATAAAATATAAGATTGTGCTTTGTGCCATCTTTTCTTGTTCTTTATCTATTCGGTGGATTCCGTTTAGTGGTGAACAAACACAACCCTGTATCTCTTTGGTGGATTCCTTAGAGTGGTGAGTTGTTTATGCCCTGTATCTTCAAGGTGGATTCCTTGAAGTGGTGAGCATCCTATCATTTTCTATCAACTTTCTTTAGTCTTCTTTTCCGTTGCGTTTTCCCCGTATCAAGTGGCATCAGAGCTGCTGGTTTCGATTCCTGAAACTTTCTTGTTTCATCCGATTCTTCTTCTTTTCATTTTTTCTTTCTTCATCTATCATTTTTTATAAAAAAATATTTCTATTTCTCGACTGATCATGGATGTTCTTTTTTGGCCATTTACTGATACCGTTACTCCATTTCCCATTGTTGATTGGTCCAAACCTCCAATCTTTGATGAATTTCCTACGCAATTGTCACTTAATCGAATTGAAATTTGTTCTCCACCTTGTTTTGACAAATGTGTGGGTGGGTTATTGTCAAATTTGTGAATCTATTTCATGTTCCTTGCCTTCGAAAATTTTAAATGTTTCTCGTAAAATTTCATTAAATCGAGCAACGGATACTTTTGAAAATATTAAACTTGATTGCTTCTACCAAGATCCATTTGATCTAGATTATTCAAGCATTTCCGTTTATTGGTTCATCAACAAGTTAATTATTGATCATTTTCTCACAACTTATTGGAGTGAATGGATGGATGTGGTCACAAAGGCGATAAAATTTAAGGGTTTCAGGGGTTCGGCTGGGTTAGAGAGGAGGGAGGATTCGGAAGTCATGAGAGAAAAAAATTGATATGGATCTATGCTCTGATACCATGTAAGATAATTGAAAGAAGGTTGAAAATATCATGTAAAGGCATCTCAACTTTTATTCACATGTTGAACCCCTATATATAAAAAAGTAGAGAAAGTAATAGTAGAATACAATTAGGAAACTAATCTAAGAAATCAATACAAAATAAACTAGACCTCTCTTGCTTGGAACCCAAGTCGCGAGTAATTCCTTGCGCGCCATGTATTGGAATTGGTCACGGAGGAGTATCTCTAACACTATTCATATATATGCTTTTAGAACATCTGTTTATGAGAGTTCGATGTTTCCTATTTGAATGGAGATAATCTAGTTTGATCTAGATCAAATGGTTTTAATAATATCTCTTACACAAAAAAATATGTTGGTTATTTTAGACCTAGCTTTGTTAAGTGATCTCCAACATACTCTGTACTATTCATGTGTAACATTTAGATTTGAAGTTAAAGCATATCTGATATTTGAGAAACATGTAAAACAGGGGCCCCTGGTACACCAAGTGGAGGAAGTGGTGCGGGTGGAACATGTGAAATCGAAAGTGCAAGAATTCCCTAGTAGTAGTAGTATGTTGTTCCTTATGATTGGTGTTTATTTGATAATAATTGTAATTCTGCTATTTTCTTTTAAGAACAGACATCTTCTATTTAATTCAGTCACTACTATATGAAACATTTTTATAATGGCATGTAACTCTATGAATACTCATATTCCCTCCGTCCCACTAAAAGCTTCACCAATTACCCAAAAGATTGTCCCGTTAGAAGCTTCACCATTTCCTAAAATGAAAAAAAACATGGGGGCCCACTTGTCATACCCACTCACTTCTTCCTCTCACATACATAAATTGTGGTCCCCACTTGTCATACCCACTAACTTTTCCCCCTCACACATTTAAACTATGGGTCCCACTTGTCATACCCACTCACTTCTTCCCTCTCACAACCCATTTCCCACTCATCACTTTTCTTAATTCTTGTGCATCACCAAAAGGGTGAACCTTTTAATGGGACGGAGGGAGTAATATGTTTTGTTGATGATGTCTAATAAAATACTACTCCCTCTTTCTCTCTCTCAGAGTAAAAATCTAATTTTTTTTGTATGTTGAAGAATAAGAGTTCCTTTCCGTAAGTGACAATTGATGAATATTGTTTTGGACAACTTCGTCATTTGTAATGCTTTTTTTAATTACAAAAAGAAATAGAAACAAAAAAGAAAACAAAACAAAGCCAACACTTTTAGTTTACGTTTTACGCACTTGCATAATGAATAGTGTTTTAGACAATTATGTCGTTAGCTCACTTGCAATATTAACCCACTATTTATAGTTGTGTATATAGCTAAAGTAAAACTTTTACCTTGAAACGAAAGAAGTACTATAATTTTAGATTAAAATAAGATAAAATTTGTGATACTGCGAAACTCATAAATCATAATCACGCTTGGCCATGGCCTAGGGCCACAAAAATATATCATTTGATTTGTAAGCTCCAACTTATATTGATTTTTATGTATATTTATATAATAAGCTCAATTTTTAACTTCAGAGTATCAATATATTGAATCTCATTTTTTCAGCCCGCATTCCAAAAAAAATATCAATATTTGTTTTTCTTAATGTTGCTCTTTTTCTTTTTGTTCGTCTCATAAGAAATGTTACTAGTCAATGTCGACAACTTATAATACATTTAGGCGAAATTGCACCAAAAATCACCCAACTTTATGGTAACTGTGGTTTTCACACCTAAACTATTTTTCGTTCCACTATTTGCACTAAACTATTTTCTTGTTGCGTGGGAGGTCTCTCCTCCTAACGTCGTTTGTTTTTTACCGTTAAATTGGCCATATGACTTGCACGTGTTTTTATGAGGGGTAAAATTGGAAGAACAGGTTTAAAATAAGTTAAATACTCATTTTTATCACTCTCCTTTAGTTATTTTACGTTTTAGTCACTAACTTATAATTTGGTTTATGTGTTAATCACTAATATACCTAGTAGTATTCAATCCTGTGAAAGATTCAAAATAACTAGGTAGGATTTAATTAGCAAATTTAAAAAAAACAACACCCCATTCATCATCTTTCCCACCATCATGTCTTCCTTATTCAAAATCTTTCTCAGAACAAAGCTAACTAAAATCCCGAAAAGTACCATCACCATCATCATCTTTCCCACCATCATCACCATCAACACCACCATTCACAATCATTATGTGTGAAAACAATGACTTAAAATAAAGAACTCCCAATAAATTCAATAACATTAGAGAACTCTGAAAGATCATTAGAACCATTTTTCCCAAAATCAGTGATCTAGAAAAGTTTAAGAAGGAATGAGATTGTGGTGTCTTTTTTTGAACTTATTGGTCTCTAATTTCAAAATTCAAAGTGGGTGAGCTGGCTTACTCTAGAATCCAGATCTGGGTAAAATACCCCGCACCGGAAATCTATTGGAGATCAATTTTATTTTATGCAGAGATTTCTTTAATCCATCGTCACTGAGAATGGAGGCCACTAGGTTTTGATTTTGAGAGAAAAACATAAAGATAGAGAGAAACCAGGCTTCAATTTTGTGATAGAAACACATAGATAGAGAGAGGATTTGTAACACCCCAACTTTTCACTACTAATAAATAATAACTTATTTGAATAAATCTCAAATTCATAATACCCCAACGGCTACAATTAACCACAATTCAAATTTTAACTAACATTCAAACCCAAACGGCTAGTACAAACCACTAGCTCAAAAGGTAACTAACGGAAATGAAGTCTAAACCTTAAACATAACGGAAATCATAGTTACAAACTAACTTTATTCAAAATATAACTTCTATGCCGCCAACCTTGCGACCCTCGATCAGCTTATTTATAACCTGGAGAGAAATAAGAATGGAAGGAATGAGCGAACAATGCCCAGTAAGTTCATACGGGATCCCCTCGGGTACTAAGAGGAGATGACCGAAACGAACGATAACAATGAATTAACAATGAAGGAATATAACTCAAGGAACAAACAGGTACTCAGTTTGAACAGAACATTTACCAATATTCAAATCAACTCATTACTTGAAAACATGTGGCTACAGAAGACAGTTTCAAAAAAAAAAAAAACATAACTTTTCACAAAACACTTTACTTCACTATACTTTACTTTACTTCACTTTACTTTACTTAATTTAGGGATTAAGCACACGCTGTACCCAGGACTCGAGTTTCTACTGACCGCACCCAATATCGGTGTATCATGATAACCTACGCTACTTCATCAAGCAACGCAAGGGGTCCACATGTTCATCTTAGAACTATGGATAACTGTAAGGGGTCCACTTATCCGTTTCGGGATTATGGATAACTGTAAGTCACTTTACTTATTACAAAACTTCACTTTAAAGAGCTTTACAAAACAAAGCTTAACTTTACAAAACTGTACTTGATCACTTTTTAAAAGAAGGTGTACATTTCACTTTAGACACCAAAACCACAATACAAATCATACACATGATAGTCCAATTGAACAACAATAAAATCAATAGGACGAATAACAAGGAATGGTAACATTCGCGGAACGGAATAGTTAATTAAAACACTACCTAGCCACATAGGTAGATTACTTTTAACAAAAACAGAGATTGAGAATCCTAAATAAGGATTGAAGCCAAATAACTACTAAGAACGTAATTCCTTACCTTAGCCTTGCGCTTAACTAGCTTGATTACTCCGCTTGACAATCTACAATCATGCAAAATTCTAATCTTAGATACAAGTAGACACTATTTCATTCCCGTCCCCAAAGTACTTTACTTTCTCTTATTATTAACCTATGAGTCATCCCTTTTAACTCCCTTTTTAGGTTAATATCCAATCTAGGGTTTATACTTACCCATTAGATTTATACCCAAAATACCCCTTTTTGTTTACCAAAATTACCCCTAGGGTTTACTATCATCAATTCCCACCTTAACTTCTTAATCCAATTTACACACACTGTTTTCACCTTTTCCAGCACACATAAAAAACACCATTCACAGCACACATATAACACTATTCACAGCACACATATAACACTATTCACATCATGCATATAATACTTATACTAACACACACACACACACACACTGTATTCACCATAAACACACGCACACCAGCACACCCACACATAGCACACACACACCGGCACATACGCACAAGCACACACACACATACACACTGTGAATCACACACACGCACACACATATGCCTTCACAAACCCTTCTTTTTCTTCTTAATTCCATACTACCAAACCCTAGTTCATCATTTAGGTTTAGGGTTTCTAAATTATCTATCCCAATGATTTAAACCGAAGGGAAACGATTAGGGAAGATGGGGATTTACCTTTGTCGATTCAATTCCGGTTCCTCTCAAGCTTCCTTCTCTCTCCCTCTTTCCCGGTTTCTCTATCTCTCTCTGCGCTCTCCCTCTGCGCCGCTCTCCCTCTTTCTCCCATTCCTTATTTCTTTTGTTTTCGGTGGAAATAATAATAAGTTAGGGTAGGGTTTTTAATTTATACCCCTAAACTTAATGGATCCTAAATGGGCTAGGATTTTAACTAGATATTATTAAATAAAGACTTGGGCCTACTAACTTAACCCAACGGACTTATTTTAATTAAAGAAGTCCACCCAATTAATAAAAAGGAAAAAGTCGGGTTATTACATTCTTACCCCCTTAAAAGAGTTTGGTCCTCCAAACTAAACGTACCTTAATCTTCAAACAAAGCGGGATACATATCACGCATTTCACTTTCGAGCTCCGACGTGGCTTCTCTTTCCGTGTGATTGCTCCACTGCACTTTTACGTACGGAATCACTCGCTTCCGTAATACTTGATCCTTACGGTCTACAATTTTCACTGGCTTTTCATCATAACTCAAGTCTTCACGAAAACGTAACTGTTTGTACTCTATGACGTGGCTCGGGTCAGCTACGTACTTTCTCAACATCGACACGTGAAACACATTGTGCACACCAGCCAGTACAGGAGGTAAAACCAACTTATAGGCTACCGCTCCTATTCGTTCTAGAATCTCGAACGGTCCCACATATCTAGGACTCAACTTTCCACGAATCCCAAATTGTAAGACTGTTATATACTTTTTTGACTCTACCTTCTACTTAATAGATTTACATATTCAACCTCACAAATCTGCGATACTTTAAATTAAAATAATTTTCTAATTTACCCCTAAAAATCTTATCATGTGCAATGCACATGACAATTTAACGTCAAAATATGGAGGTCGTTAGCTTGAGTGACCTCTCACGCAACAAAAAAATAGTTCAGTGCATAATATGAGACAAAAAATAGTTTAGGTATGAAATCCACAATCAGTCTATAGTTGAGTGATTTTTTGTGCAATTTTACCATACATTTATAATAGGTAAGACTCAAATGTCATACTCATAAAATATATCTCTTTCAAAATAACTACCCAACACATAATTTCTAGTCCGCTATTAATACTCACAACTCTACTCCACAATCAATATTATGCTACAGTTTCTAGATATCTGTATTTTCAATTTAGTAACATTTGTTATACTATGCAACGGAGTGAGCATCTTCTGATTATATCTATTTATTTACTTTTAAACAAATATATAGTATATATAATCAAAATAACATATTATTATAAGAATATGTACTAGTTTCGTATTAGTTATGTCTTTATGTTAAAAAAAAACACAACACACACACACACACACACATATACAGACTTCAAATAAAAGCCACAGTGAATCAGAATTCGTTTTTGTTTGTACCTTACTATGCTTAATATCAAATTAATCATAGTAAACATGTTTTGATAAATAAATAATCAAACTCAGCTGATTACAATGATGTATATCAAGACCTGAGCACAGGCAACCCAGTACAAGTTCAACAGCTAAGCTGTCCTGCTTCTACACAACTCAACAGTCAAACCATTACATGATCTACCTATCATCAATATATTAAACAAACTGAAGAACCATCATTTACAGACTCTCTTACACTCAAATGAATTATCAAGATGCAAATTACAAGCAAGCTTCAACAGAAAATGCCTCAAAGACCTAACAGCTAAAACACCCTATTTGAACAGCTAAGACTGATCTTGGCCAACAGCTTTCTCTTCCACATCAGATACTTGAAGATTGATTATTCCAATAAAAGAACATTCTCCCAATACTTGAATAACTCATATTGAAGCTTGATCAAGCCTGCATAGCCTTCTCCTCAAATGACAACTTGCATTCAAAGGAGTAATAAACTTGTCAGTCAACTTGTCTACACCCAGTCAAGATAAACCATTACTCCTCTGCACCTTTGTCCCCCAAATGGCTATTTCTACACCCCTGTCCCCCAACGGCTATATGTCATCCCTTATATAAAGGAGCGTGCTGGCATATTGTCAAGTAACCCTTTACACAACTCTTTTACAACTTTTCTGCAGTCTTGACTATTTGCATAAAACCCCTGCAAATCTTGTGCCATCTTGCACCCAGTTACAACCCTCATTAAGCCAGCTAACAGCCAAGCTATTTTCTCTGTAAAACACACTTGTGAATTTTCTTTTTCTTTTCTTATTTCGCTTTGAAAGAAGCAACCTTAATTGAAGTGTCAATTAAGTGGAGGGGGTTCTAGGAACTTGCCTTATCAATTCTTGTAACTCTTAGTGAAAAGAATATTATAGTGAATTGATCTCACTATTTTCAACAGTGGGGGTGGATGTAAGAGAAGGGTTTTGCCTCTGAACCACTTTAAAAATACTGTGTACACTCTTGTTCATACACTTACACACACACTGCACATTGCCCTTTTTACTCTTTACTTATTTATATTCCGCTGCATAATTCTTTTTATTTATTTTTTCTCAACAGCTAACCCAAGTGTTAGCTGTCCAAGTTTTAATCAATCTGTTCATTAAGTTAACAGGGCCTTTCAATTGGCATCAGAGCTTGGATTCACCATAAAGAGTCTAACAACTTGTGAAAGATCCATTCAACCCACCATACCTCAACCAACAAGAAACAATGAAAAGGACATTCCACACATAGATGACTGTGGATCTTTTGAGATTTATTCCTCAAAAATTAAAACCTACCTAGATGCTAATAGCATATAGAACTGGTATGTCTTAGAAAATGAAGTTGAACCTCCCACTCAAGCTGAAGTTAATTGAGGAGATAGGAAAATTAAATCCCCTAAAAATTGGACTGATGGTCAAAGACAATTGATGACTACAAATCTGAAAGTGAAAAACATTCTGCAAAAGAGTGTAAATGACTCTCTAGCTCAAGAAATAGCTAAAGTTAAAAGTGCTAAAGCTGCATGGGAATTAATAAACACCAAGTTCACTAAACACACAAGTGTAAGAACTTAGAATCTCTACAACTTACTAAGACAACTGGACAACTTCAAATTCTACCCTGGAGAAAAAGTGGGTGCTGCAAGATCAAGATTTGAAGATCTTGTAAGAGCCATTTCAGACCATGGCAAAACTTTTGATCAATCTGACTTTTGTCTAAAAATCTACTCAAATCTCCCTCAAGAGTATGAGAAAGTAACTCTACCCATTAGAGTAGGAGCTAATGGAGCAGTATGACCATTGAACAATATTTTGGAACACTTGAAGCTTATGATATTGAAGCGATGGTCAAAGTACAACCATCACCTACCATATCTAAAATCCTTGCCCTTGTTGCTCAAGAGCAAACCCAAAAACAATTCTCCCAACAGGACATTGACATTCTTGTAAGCAATACCCTGCAAAAGCTGAACATAACCCCTAAACAAGAATCAAAACCCATTTCTCAAGAAGACATCCCAAGTCTAATCTCCATGGCGGTCAGAAATTCCATGAAACACCAAAAGAAAGTATTTGATAGAAAATACAGTCCTTCACCATTAAACTCAACTCAAGAAGTTGTGAAGAAGAATATTGAGTGTTACAATTGTGGTAAACCAGATCAATGTGCTGCAGATTGCAAGGAACCTAAGAAACATAGAGAAAACTCAAAAAGAATGACCTATTCTAAAGAAGTCATTCACAGCTCTAGGTGCAATTTTTACAATTGTATCAAAGCTAAAATTGGCAAAAATAAAGAACAAGTCATGCTTGCTGACTCATCTAGGTTCAGTGATGAAGAATTTGATTCATCAGATTCAGACAGTGATGAAGAAGAAGCTCTACTATGTTTGGTTGCACAAGAATGTGAAGATTCAGACAATGAAGAGGATCTGGAAGCCTTAGCTGCTGCTGAGGAATTAAAAAAGGTGCATAATTTTAACTCTTTCAATATTGAAGGTTTTAAAAGTTTAGTTTGCACTCTTAATTCAAAAGAAGAAACAAGACTCTAGCTTTGCTGCCCTAATCACTGAAAACCTTGAACAATCCAAGACCATTAAAATTCTCAAAACCTCAAACATCACCCTTGAAACCACCAAAAAGGATCTAGAGGATAAGTGTCAAAAACTTGAGAATGACATCCACAGCTTGACAGCTAAGACTGACTGTTCAAAATTCTAAAAGGATAATGAATAAGAAATGAGTATCTTGAAGGAAGAAAACAATGCCTTAAAAAGCAAAATTGATTCCTGGAATAAATCAAGCAATGCTCTGTCCTTGTATCATTTTAACCAAAGACATCCTAGGGACAGGTCTAGAATTGAAGCTGAAAATCCCACACTCCACCAACTGGTAATAGAGCTATTGAAACTATGGTTCTACAAAGTCTCAATACATTCTCTACCAAGAAACCATCTTACCCCATTCAAACAATGGAAGATGTGTATAAAAAGGAGAGTAAAAGTACCAAAAAGAGTGAATTGAAAGTGGAGCCTCTTATAATTCCTAAACCTCAAGCTTCTATAAGTACTGATGATATTCAATCTCAGAAAAAGAAGCAGGAACAAAAGTCTAGAAAACCTAGACAAGCCAGACAGCCAAGACAAGCTGAACAGCCAAGACAAGCTGGACAGCCAAGACAGGCTAGGCAGCAGAGGCACTCTAGGCAACATAGACAAAATTGGCAATAATCCAATGGGAAAAGCCATGCCTATCAGTCTCAAAACTCCTCTCCAAGATCATCATATCACTCATCAAAGCTCATATAACCCTGGACACCTATACAACACTCCACAACCTTTCACCTTGACACCTTATATGATGCAAATCATGTCTACAAAACTCTCAACTAGTTCTTTAAGAGAAGATCAGGTGGCAAGGCTAGGGTACCAAAGAATGTCTAATCCTTTGGACCCAAAAGAATAAAAGGGTACCATAATTTTTACTTCTGTTTTGTAGGTATCTAGTAAAGGAATATGGTATTTAGATAGTGGATATAGCAGACACAGGACATACAACAAGGAATAACTTTAATAGCTAACTCCAAATAATGGTCCCAATGTTACCTTTGGTGATAATTCTCAAGCAAGGGTAAAAGGATCAGGAAACCTAGTGACCAATGAGATCATCTTTATAGATGTATCTTATGTTGAAGGCCTTAAGCATAATTTGATCAGTATTAGTCAAATCTGTGACAAAGGTTTCCATGTTATTTGCACCAAGGATCAATGCCAAGTCAGGGACAAGAACAACAAGGTCATTCTAACAGGAGTTAGAAAGAAGAACCTCTACTGCCTTCACCTTGAAGTAGTCCAAACATCAACTGCCTATTATCTCCTATCCTACAGCGAATTTGATATGTCTTGGCTGTGGCATAAAAGACTTTCTCACCTGAACCTTAATACAATTTCCAAACTATCTAAATCCAGCCTTGCTAAAGGCTTTCCCAAAATTCCTTTCAAGAAGGACAAGCTGTGTAAAGCATGTCAATGTGGAAAACAAAAGAAGGCCTCTTTCTCTAAAAAAACTAGATTAGACACATCTAAGCCTCTTGAACTTCTTCACATGGACTTATTTGGTCCTATTAGAACCAGATTTCTAGGTGGAAAGAGATATTCCCTTGTAGTTGTTGATGACTACACAAGATTCACTTGGATCATCCTTCTTGAATCCAAAAGTGATACTCTTAATTATCTCACTCAGCTGTTCAACAAAGTTCAGAATCTTAAAGGCTTGTCAATCAAGAAAATAAGATATGACCATGGAACAGAGTTTGAAAACACTGGAGTTGACACCTATTACAATCAGATAGGGATTGATCACAACTTTTCAGCACCAAGAACTCCTCAACAAAATGGAGTAGCAGAAAGGAAGAATAGAACCATATGTGAAGCAGCAAGGGCAATGCTATCAGAACATAATCTTCCTAAGTACTTTTGGGGTGAAGCTGTGACCACTGCTGTTTATGTGCAGAATAAGACTCTTATCAACAAGTATCATATGAAGACCCCATATGTGTTGTGGAATGGAAAGATTCCTACCATATCTTACTTTCATGGATTTGGAAGCAAGTGTTAAATTCACAAAAATGGGAAGAACAACCTTGATAAGTTTGATTCAAAAAGTGATAAAGGAATCTTTCTTGGACACTCCAACACCATCAAAGCATACAGAGTATACAACAAAAGAAGATTGGTTATAGAAGAATCAATTCATATTGACTTTGATGAAAACAATGATTAAAGTAACACTGATTTGTGTAATTTTGATGAAAGTATTGGGAATTCTTACAACCTTCCAGAACCATCTCCCACATCCAATAATCCCTCATTATCAAATGAAAACAACACAATTCTTCCCTACATTCTGCCCAAAGACACTTCCAACAGAAATCCTAAACCCAACAGCTTACCTCCTTCCAACAGCTTAGAAGAAACTGTTAACTGGCAAATAACTCCTTCCCAAATCTCCACTCCAATCTCCATTATCAATGATAATAACCTAGTCATTTCTTTACCAATTCAAAAGGAAACCATTCCTAATGGCATTCCTCATTATGACATTTTCATGAGTGCCTTCATTTCTCAAATGGAACCTAAGAAAATCCATAAAGATCTTCAAGATACAGACTGGATAGAAGTTATGGAAGAAGAACTTGAACAGTTTGAAAGGAATAAAGTATGGAAACTTGTTCCTAAACCAAGAAATCAAACTGTTATAGGCACAAGATGGGTCTTTAGAAACAAAATGAGTGAAGATGGAACAGTAGTGAGGAACAAGTCTATACTTGTAGCTCAGGGACACAGACAAGAAGAAGGAATATACTATGATGAAACTTTTGCTCCTGTAGCAAGACAGGAAGCAATAAGATTATTTCTAGCTTTTGCATCTTTCAAAAAGATGAAAGTATTCCAAATAGATGTCAAGAGTGCATTCTTAAATGGAGTACTAAATGAACAAGTGTTTGTAGCTCAACCTCCTGGATTTGAACATCCCAAATTTATAGACCATGTGTACAAGTTGGACAAAGCCTTTTATGGTCTAAAACAAGCACCTAGAGCTTGGTATGACACTTTGTCTAAATTCCTTCTCAATAAAGGATTTATCAAGGGTTATATTGACAACACACTGTTCATCAAGAAATATGGAAATAATACCCTACTCATTCAGGTTTATGTTAATGACATCATTTTTGGATCATCCAATGAAGACCTCTGCAAAGAATTTGGAGATCTCATGCAAAAGCAATTTGAGATGAGCATGATTGGAGAACTTACCTTTTTCTTAGGCCTACAAGTTAAACAAATGAAGGATGGAATCTTCATCAACCAATCCAAATATACAAGAGACATGATGAAGAAGTTTGACATGCAAAATGCTTCAGCAGCTAAGACACCCCTGTCTACCACCACAAAGCTTCATGCTGATACTGATGGTCAAAGTGTTGATCAAAATATCTATAAAAGCTATATAGGATCTCTCTTATATGTCACTGCCTCAAGACCTGACATTATGTTCAGTGTTTCTCTCTGTGCAAGATTTCAAGCAAACCCTAAAGAGTCTCATCTAGCTGCTGTCAAAAGAATCTTTAGATATCTAAAGGGAACACCTAATTATGGCTTGTGGTATACAAATGAATCTCCATCCTCACTAATAGGCTTTACTGACTCAGATTATGCTGGATGCAATCTAGACAGAAAGTCAACTAGTGGAGGATGCCAATTCATTGGATCCAGAATAGTATCTTAGTCTAGCAAAAAGCAGACCTCTGTAGCAACCTCAACAGCTGAGGCTAAATATGTTGCAGCTGGTCTCTGCTGTTCACAGATTCTGTACTTAAAAAGTCAACTTCAAGACTTTGGGATGAACATGTCAAATATCCCAATTTTTTGTGACAATTCTAGTACAATTGCTATGACTGAAAATCCGGTTCAACACTTTAAAACCAAACACATTGAAGTGAGACACCACTTCATTAGAGATCATGTTGAAAAAGGGAACATATACCTGGCCAAAGTTGGTACTGAGGATAATGTTTCTGACATACTGAACAAAGCTATGGATGAAAAGAGATTTGAAATTTTGAGAGCAATATTAGGAATGATTAACTTGCCTAAGTAAAAGGGGTAAATTTCATTTCATAAGCAAGTAAGTACATAAAGAGTGGTTAGCTGTTCACCTTCTCCTAAACAGCTAACCTAAACATAGATCAATAAAAAAAGTCCAATGATCCTCTGTCTCAAGCAAAAGACCCAAAAGCTACCCTACACTCCCTTGTTACCTCCTAGAATACATGCTAGCCTCTCCTCTCAACAAAATTCCTCTCACAACAAAAGCTTCCCTTGAACAGCTAAGCCTGCAAAATTAGCAGTTCAATAGTTCCATTTCCAAAGAGCTTACTGTCCTCCAGCCCCAGACCCCTCAGCAGAAGTATCATGATGGTTCTCCCCTCCATAACGCTTAGCCACTGCATTCTGACTGGACTCTCCTTATCTTTCAAGCCAAATAGGGTGTCTTTCCAAGAAAGGATCAATAGAAGTCACAGAATACTGCAAAGATGGACCCATTGTTCTTGGCCACCACTCCTCAACAACATTGTCAGGAGACATGTCTTCCAAAAGAGACATGAATCTGAAAGTTCCTGAAGTTTGAACACTTTCAGCAGCTATCATGGCCATCTGAGATTCTGGGCCTTCATCTTCTCCCTCATTAACATTCACAGGGCTGCAACACTTCAAGTATTGACTAAACAACTGAGTTGGGTCTTGGATGGAGACCTGTAAACACCATTAAAGTTGTCACATCCTCCCTCAAGCACTGCCATACTTAGGGAAAGAGAGTCCCTAGTAACTGGAGCATAATCTCTATGCTGCTCAACAAAAGTAACCTTTTTAGCCCTAACAGCTAACTCTCTCTCCTCTTGAGCTCCTACCACCTCTTGTTTACCACTTCCCCCTTCCTGAACCTTAAAACCCTCCTGTTTTATCAACTCACCAAGGGTATATACCCTTTAAACCACTGGTTTGACAGCACCTGCTTTGCTACTCTCACCCTCACCTACCTTTATCTCCTTTCCAAACAACTTAATACTTGTTTCCTCTCTCTCTTTTACCTTCCCTAAGATCTTTCTCAAGTCTTCCAGTCTCTCCTGTTCATTCCTAACCAGTGTCTCTTTTTCCATCTCCCACCCTCTCTTTCGTTTCTCTCTGTCCCTCACCTCACAATGCTTCAAAAGGTGATAAAATGGAAGTTGATCAACCTCATCTAACAGAGTGTGATCACTTTAAATCCTGTATGACAAGAACTCTCTCTCAAACCTTTCATTCTCAGTTTCCCCAATAGTAGGGACTTTGAAAATTAGCTTCTTGGCTGTTTGAGACATCTTACTTGGACTAAACCTTGAGAAAAATATTCCCATTACTAAAAATAACTAGGTGTGAATATTACAACTGAGGTCTTGATCCTTATATAAACATGTCATTTATGTTAGTTCATCATAATCCTTGACCATAGGGTTAGCTGTTGACAACCATTAAGACCATAAAAAGTTGGCTGATTTGACTCTCAAATCTTCACTATTGGTAGAAATTTGTGGCAATTCTGAGAGGTTATTGACACAAATTAATTAAAAGAGTATTGTGTTGAAAATCTTACATTAGCACCATACTTTCCTTAAATAGTCGCCCTATTTTTATGGAAATAAATGATACACCATTTACTCTCATTCTATTTACTGTTCAGTGAACAGTAAAAAGGGACAACAGTTACTGTTCCATAACGGCTACATTAACTCCCACAACCGTTGCTCTCACCCTCTAAACCACGATCTATTCACTCTCTTTACCCACTTACAAACTCCAAACAGTAATTCCCCTTCAAATTCTTCAATCCTTCGATTCCCCTGTTTCAAACCCTAACCTCTGTTTCTGCTCTAATTTCTCTCAATCAATGGCTCTTCCAGATGCTAACAGCTAAGCCTCCAATTCTTGAGAATGCTTGCAAAGAAATTTACCGAAATGGCTTCCGAAAAACTGACAACTCAATCAATACCTACCTAAACACCATCCACTTCTCAATTACCCAAGATGATGTCCACACCACTTATGGAATTCCCAACAATAGATATAGATGACATTTGTGACTTAACCATGGATAAAGTCTTTGAGCCTCTTTATAAAACCTTCACCAATCTTCCAAACTGCAACTACCCATCTCTAAAAAACAACCTGTTTTCAAGAAAAACCTGTCCAAAAACAACTCTGCCTTAAGTGATGTGGTAATCAAAGGTTTGAGTGGAAAGCAATCATCTCTTGACCAGCTGAGTACAGCTGAGTGGAAGCAGGCTCTTGCTCTCATCAGGGGCAATGTAAATTGGTGTGCCATAATGCTCAATAACTTCAATCTTGGAAAAGCACCCTCCCTATCCAAACCAAGTGTCAGATCCACCAAACCTAATCTATTAAGACTCATGAGTGGTATTCTTCTGAAAAAAATCTCTACCATGGACCAACCCCTCAATACACACTGGTGCCACACTATCCCCCTTAGCCTGACCAAAAAGTTTGACAGGAAAACTATTCCTCTCAAAGGTTCTAAAGAGGGAACAACTAAGCTCACCAAAGCCAAACCTTCAACAACTAAGATGACTCCAGTCAAGAAAATGGCCACCAGATCAACATCTAAGGTTCAAAGGAGAAAATCAATAGCTGTAAAAGGCAAAGGAAAAAGGAAAATTGATGAACCTCCTTCCTCCTCCTCACCAACCTCCAGTTTTTCCTCAAAATCAGACTCTAAATAATCTACTCTCCATCCCACTAGTCATGAGCATACAACAACTGACTTTGAGGTAATCAATCCCTCTACAAGGGATCATAGCACCAAGAAAGTGAAGGAGAGCCTGAGGTCCAAAAGCCAAGTGACTCTAGTAACCTACAGGAGATGGGTGATGAAGAAATGGCTGTCCAAGAAACTCTTGCAGAACAGTTTAAACAAATCAAATCAACCAGACATGCACTAATAGCTCCTATGGAAGTAGATCCAACAACTGAGAAGGCACACTCAACAGCTGAGAGGAATGAGTCAACAGCTGAGCCTCATCTTCATACCACAGATAAGGTAACATCCTCCTCTTCCTCTGCTGGTCCTTTTATAGTAAAGAGAAGACCCTTATGATCACCTTCCCCTTCTCCCAAAAGGATCAGACAATCCTCTCCTCCTTTCCCAAACATACTTCTAGTTCTGATCATGTCTCTGACATTGAAGGCATACTACATTTTCACTCCTATTCCTCTCCAACCCCTTCTCATGATGATACCAATAGAGGGAACTCTCCTAGGCTAGCTAGCCCTGCCAGGTCAAGGGGGAACACTCCTACTCTTGAGTCAATCCCAACAGCTAAGACCCCATCTCTTCCTATATCTTATCCCTCAACTCACACATTTATCCCTCTTCCTCCAAATATCCCTTCTCATCCTTCTATTCTACCTGTACTTAACCCTAAAATCCTTGAATTTATCAAAGGGAAGTCAGTCTCTAATCTATCTGAGGAATCAAGCTCAACCCTTTTTGATCAGCTATCTAGTAAATTTTCATTAGATGAAGCCCTCAAAGCCTTTGATTTTATGAGATTAAGAGAGGCTAGGCTTTCCCAAGGCCAAGGTGGATCAACTATTCCCCAGTCTGTCTCAATAGCTATCCCTCAGTCTCAAATTGATCTTGATACCACCATGCCCTCACCCAGTTTTTGGGCCCTTGACTGTAATATTGACTTCTTCATCTCAGCTGTTCTTGAGGCCCATAAGAAGTTTGGATCCATTCCTATGCTCCCACCATTGCTCAATCCTCAAAATCTATCCATACCTTGGGAAATGACAAAAACCCACATGAGCATTCATGCAAGAAATATTGGAAGTCAACTCGTCTATGCATATGAAGAGTAGAAAAAATTTAGAGCCACAATCCAATCCTCATTCCTATTCACTGCTCCATGCCTTCCACAGCCTCTCACCCTTTCAAATCTTCCTGAGTGGGAATTTGTTTTCTCACTTAATATCAAACAATTTTATGGAATGCTTATACACTCCATCCTCCCTTGTATATGTGTAGACACCCCATTTTGAACTCGCATTTATGATTACACTACTCTTGTGTCTCGCCTTTGTGTTTGGATGAAAACCCGTTAGTTTCGTCATATTTCGTTAAGTTTCTAACTGAATCCGTTAGTTAGGGGCAAAACTGAACAAAGAAACTTTAGACAAGGGTAAAACAATACTTCTGTGCTGGATGCCTCGTACGAGACATCTCTTCCGTCTACGAGTCTAATCCACTTTCCTTCTCCGTCTCGATCTCTTTCTTCGCCAACGCCCTCCTAATCCGGGGAATATCTAATAGGAGACTTCCTAGACGATTTCCTACTGATTTCCTTACCTAATTAAACCTCTCCACCTCCAGACTTTGTCCCTAAGCAATCTAAACCTATAAATAAAGAGTCTCTCAACCCTAGACTCTCCTAATGGTTCCTAGTCATCCTAATAGAGGTTAACAACTCTCTAATCAGTCCCTCTCTCAAGAATCCCGTTTTTACTCCTCCCTCACACCAAAACACCATCAAAAACTCATCTTTTCAAGCCAAAATCATCACAAAACTCTTGGATCATCAAGGCCTTAGTCAAGGCCATCAATTGGAATCTCAAGAACGCTTTAGGTAAACTCCTACGCTTTTAATCTCTAATTCTCATCTCATTCTTTGTTTTAGAGTAGTGTAAATCCCATCAAAAGGATCAGCCTAGAGCCTCTCCAATCCATGGAGATGGTCTCGAAGCACATGATCCGACATTCCAATAATTAAGAAATTAATTATTGGTTTTACTTATTTTAATTACTTGTTCTTTATTTGATTAAAAACACGTAAGCAAGACCAATCCTAGATTGGGTGGATTGGGTGCTCCTTGACCTTCCCAATCCATAACTTAACCCCCGAACTCAAGAATCTCACGGTCCGTGTTCCGTTCAACAACATGGTGGCGACTCTCAAATCAAAAAGGCAAGGGGATCTTTCTCGGGTGCAAACAGTGGCGACTCTGCTGGGGATAATTTAAGTGGGTTAGACTTGCATGCAAATTAGGTGTTTTTAATCTCTGTAATTTTCTGCTAATAATAATTTTTTTATGAATTTTTCTGGGAATTTTCGGACTGCTCTTTTTTGAATCTGTTTTGTCTTGAATCTGGTTTCCGGGAGAGATATCTCGTACGAGACATCAGATATCTCGTACGAGATATTCCTTCCTAGCACTTCGAAACTGCAGTTTTGTCCCTGAACTTCCAAAATCTACAGAACAGTCCCTGCATTTCAAAACTGCAGAACAGTCCCTAAATTTTCAGAAAACTGCAGATCGGTCACTGGATTTAAAAAAAATCTTTTGGCGGCTGCTGAAACTTGGATTTCTTTTTAGGGTTTGACTTTTCAGAATTGACTGTCCCTTAAAAAAGAAAAAAAAAACAGAATCTGAAAAAAAAAAAAAAAAAAAAAAACTTTTCTTTGCTTGTTTTACTCCGTCTCCATATGTGCAATAAATAATTTATGTTGTATACATGTCTTGTTTTTGCACTAACAACTTTTGCAGCGGAGTATGAAAAAAAATGCATAAATTTGGGGTGACTACTTTACTCATCCCCTAGTTTATTTTGCACCCATTAATGGGTAATAATGCAAGCACTGTGAGTATTTCTATCCCTTTTCTTTATGTGGCCTTACATGCTTATGTGCTCCTTCTCTTCTAAAAAATCTTTTCAAACTCGAACTACGTTGACCTGAGCCTCTCTTTCTTTTTCTGAAGATTGAGAGAAACGTAGGCAACCACTTTGGTCCGGTCAATCTTTTACTTGCTTTCAAAAAAAAAAACTCTCTATTTTCACCTTGACATCTAGAACTTGACTCTCACACACGTACACATATGTAGATTAATTGCACTACATACCCTATTAACCCGGGTCCCAATCGGAGGACGGATGTCGGTCAGTACTTCCTTGCCGGACTCTCCAAAGATGGTGTACACACTCCATGCCACGCTCCTACGATCGTGCCCATGGGGAGCCTTAGCCGTAAGCCCTGCATCAACCTCATGCATACATAATAATCAATAGGACACTCCTTGAGACCGGTCGGTTTGATTCTTAGGATTGTTTTAATCTTTGCCCAAGATAACGTTCCTTCTACAATCTATAATCCTCCCTTCATGAATTGTTGACAAATGTCCCTTCGGTAAAAATTGTTAGACAAGGGATTGCGATGGCAAAATTGAGAATTTTTCTACGAGGATTCGAGTCTAGTCTCTTTTGCCGTCAAGATCCTACGTTTGACAAAGTCCCTTACAAGAATTCATAACGTTTGATTGCATAAACGGCGTTGTTTAACAAAGTGCAAAAAAATTACGGAATCGCTTAGGTTTGGCTAAATTGAATGGTGGATTCCGATGAGAATATGGGACCTTTGACCAAATTGTCCGTTTGGGAGAGTGCAATACAAGTGAAAAACAAGGGGCTCATATTCTAGGGTGACATAATCCACTATTCCAGGATATTAGATAGAAAACCCCCAAAACGGATTAAGTTTCGTCCGACCAAAATTAGGATTAAAAACTGAATTTCAGTGTTCTGTGCTGGATGCCTCGTACAAGACATCCTTGTCTCATACGAGACATGCTCTTCTGTCCATGTCAGTTTCTGTGCTTTGCCCGTTTGGTCGACCTTAAACCGTACACGCTCACTCCTAAGCCTATACACCTCTATAAAGCCTACTTGTTGGGACATTAATCTGGGTTTAACACAATCTCTATACCGTTAGGTCTGTCCGAATCGTAACTAGATCGTTCCAAACTCACCCGACACCATGACTGGAAGCAACGACACCAATACTGAAAATCTCAATGAGACCAAAGCTAAAATCTTGAAAGCCGCCAAGCAACTAGAAGAGAAGCAAGCTCACATAGACGCCTTAGTTGCCGAGCTCCATACATTGAAAGTCAAGAAAGCTAAGAAACAAAAGAAGAAGGATTATGAATCCCCCGCCTCCTCCGAAGACGAGGCATCCTCTAGAAAGAAAGATAAAAGGTCTAAAAAGAAGCGCTACGAGTCCGACTCTTCTTCTTCTTCCTCCTCCGATGACGAGGAACATTTCTCTAAGACTACCAAGTCAAAGAAAGAAGGTAGTGGTGAAAACAAAAAGGTCGATGCTCCTGTGACCATGAATTACCTTGAAAGGAAACTTGCTTCACTCGACACTCCAAAGGGATCATTCACTCCTTTTGATCCTGATTCTCTCCGACAATCCATCACCAAGTTTCCACGCGAATATAAGAATCCTGATGTGATAAAGTTCAATGGCACCACTTGTCCCCGAGCTCATGTTGAAACCTATACTTGGGCCATGTTACCAATGGGTGTTGATGATAACATTTTAGCCCAATATTTTCCTCAAACCTTGGAGGGTGCTGCAAGAGATTGGTACATGTCACTTCTGATATCCACTAGGTTTGATTGGTCAGAAGCATGTCGAGTGTTCCAAAAGCAGTTTGAAGACAACTCTACATACTGCCCTACTAGGAGGGATCTTGATCAAACTAAGCAATACCTTAATGAGTCTTTTGCCGAATTTTCTAGAAGGTGGAGGCTCAAACTCACAGAAATTGTTGAAAGACCTAGTCTTAAAGAACAAATCCACATCTTCCTCCAATGTCTCCGTGAGGAATTTTAAGATAAGCTTGCCGGTAATTACTTTCCTAGCTTCATTGAGCTCCACGAATCCGGAATAAGGATTGATGACCTCCTTAAGTCTAAAAGAAAGAGTAGTAGTTATCGCTATGAACACAAAGGTGCATCCAACAAAGAAGCCTCCGTCAATGCCATAGCTTTCAACAACCAAGGAAAAGGCAACTACTCCGCTGTTCCCCCTCCCAAAAGAGAGAAAAAAGAAAGGCACTATGATAATCTAGAAGGAGTCACTCAAGGAGAACTCTTTGACATACTAGTGGAAGCCGGAAAGATCAAACCAAGAAATCCTCCTACAACACCAAGGGAACTCCCTCCTAATCATGCTCATCATCTCTTCTGCAAGTTCCAAAAAGCCACCGGCCACAACACTGACTCTTGCAAATACCTCAAAGATGTGATCCAAGATCTCATCGACAACAAGGAACTTGAAGCGCCAAATGTCCTCAACAACCCGCTTCCTAACAACTCTCTCTAAGTATGACAAAGCCTCAAGAAGAAATCAAGATCAACCACTTTGGGGCTACAACTATCCTCTCCCTTTCTCCTTAGAAATAGAATAGATTTTATTTTCCTAGTATGAACTCGAAAAGTCGTTCTGTCATTCTAGTCCATCTCCCCCCTTCTCTAGTATGTGTCAACTAAACTATCGAGTCTATTTTGAATTCTATTTATTAATAAAAGTCATTTCCATTTCCTATGCACTACTCTAAGGTTGTTCTACCTTTTGAATATATCTCTAATTCATAAAATGGATCCGCAAACAATAATTATCATTAATCTAAAACCTTGCAATTGATAATAGAAATGTCTAAACAAGTGAGAATACCTAGGGGCTACACATTACTATCACCACGCTCATGTCAAAAGTCGAAAGACCACAATGGAAGAAAGTCAAAGGCATTATCATTCCTAAACAAAAGTGGGGCTACTCAATTCAAGCTTTGAGAGTCAAAAAAAAAAAAAAAAAACTATCAAGCTTTCACAACCCCACGAAGAAGGAGTTTAAACCACACACAATGAAGTAAAAAAGGAGGCCTCTCATCTCCTCCTACAATGAAGATCAAATCCAAATGAAGAAAAAAATGAGACTCCTAACTTGAAGACCGTGTCCGTCATCCACAGATATCACTCATGAAGAAATCCGAAGAGCGCACTAATGATTAGGCCTTCTCCTCAAAACTTTTCAAGTCATTTCTAGATGATTCATTTGCAAAAATGAACTGGACAAACACTTAAGACACCAAAAATAAATACTAGGATCCATTAAAGGTAGAACTATCTTTCTAGTATTTGAGCCACGTAGCGATCATTGTCGAGTCTAGGGGCTTCCTCTTCTCCACTCTCATAAACTTTCTTCAATCAAATCCTAGCATCAAGGCTAGGGGCTTTTGATCCTTTCCTTCCTTAGTCTATTCATTCTCGAAACGCACGAACTCGTCAAAGTAAATCCACACTAGGGGCTATCCTCTATGCCTCTTACTCTCACTACATAGTGTGGTATTCCCAAAGAGTCGATGCTTGGAACATACTTCCCAAAAAGCCAAGTCGATAGCTAAAATGCCTAATACATTCACACCCAAAAATCTCGCATGTCTCACCACAATAAGAGACAAAACTACTCTCCTCTCTCCTCTAAGTCATCTTCGAGTACATACTCTGTAAAAAAAAATGAAAAAAGACGCAAAAGAGATGCCCGCTAGATTGAAAACCCGAAAGGGCGGTCTAGGCAAAAATCAGAGTGCGTCACAAAGAAAAAAAAAATAGGGAGAACATTCTTCAAATCATTCTTCTTCAACCTTCCTTAAATCAATCAAGCGGGAGAGCACTCTTCTTCAAGCCAAAACAACCTCATAAGCCTGTTCACGAAGTCATCTACATCATCCAAGATTCTTGGGGCTAGACTTAGACCACACATGAGATAAACATGGGGGAATAGAACACATCTCTCATCACCTTCACCGGAGACTTTTGGACATGGAACTTTAGAGTTGTCAACAAAGTACGCTCGGCCTAATTAGAGCTTGCAGATTGATCAATATCATTGGTTGTCGAAAAAATAGTTGTCTCCCTTGACACAACATGACTAAAGGAACGATCTGGACGGATCATCTTGCACAAGATAAATGAGTCTCACACGAGACAACCATCAAAGAAACTCCGTAGCACATCATCTCTGCAGAAAACCTGATTAGGTCCCAACTTGTCAAAATAGGTCCCCACACACACACACAAATCAATACATACAGTTCATTACCAATAAACATCCCATCATGAATCCATTCTATTCACACTACTTACACTAAGGTTGACCGACCGGGCATGCACATAAATTTGTCACCTCCACATGAGTCTAATCACAAGTTAAAATCAAAGCTAAATTGCTTGCTAGAATAGGTCCTACTTGTTGCATAACAGGTACAAAAACCAATCCATGCTCAAAAGAAAAAAAAATCAACAACGATCAGATGATCCCCAGAGAATTCAGTCACAAAAGATTCTGCATCCAGTACTTTCAATGTAGGTGCATTGATCGAGGATAATATTCAGTACTTTCAATCAGCTCCATGAACTGATCTGATTGATCGAGGATATTCAGAAGTCTACAACAACACCAAATCAAGATATTATGCATCCAGTACTTTCAATGTAGGTGCATTGATCGAGGATAATATTCAGTACTTTTAATCAGCTCCATGAATTGATCTGATTGATTGAGGATATTTAGAAGCTTACAAATCAACACCAAATCAAGATATTCTGCATCCAGTATTGTTAATATAGGTGCATTGATCGAGGATAATATTCAGTACTTTCAATCAGCTCCATGAACTGATCTGATTGATCGAGGATATTCAGAAGTCTACAAATCAACACCAAATCAAGATATTATGCATCCAGTACTTTCAATGTAGGTGCATTGATCGAGGACAATATTCAGTACTTTTAGTCAGCTCCATGAACTGATCTGATTGATCGAGGATATTCAGAAATCTACATCAAACCGTCTAGTACTTTCAATGATGAATTGATTGAGGACATGTTCAGTACTTTCAATCAGCTCCTTGAACTTATCTGATTGATCGAGGACATTTAGGGATCCATTACTTTCAATGTGGGTGCATTGATCGAGGATAATATTCAGTACTTTTAATCAGCTCCATGAACTGATCTGATTGATCGAGGATATTTCCCAACAACTTCAACACCGTCAACCGCGACGCTCTATCAGCAACAAAGAGTATATTCAGAATTAGGTCAAGGACATTGATTCCTCAGTACGGGTTACTCTCTAAGCTCTAAACTTTAATTACCGCAGTATTGCTTTTAAAATGATTAAAATACCTCAAACGACCTTTTTTGCGTGTTTTCGGAGTCGAACTACATTTGGTCTGATTCCTTTCCAGAGGATACGTAGGCAGCTTTCTAGCACGACCATACCCAAAGTTCTAAATGGTGTCTTTTCTATCGACGACGTTACTTCTTCCATAAGTATCGTCGCCGAGGGGCTCTGTAGACACCCCATTTTGAACTCACATTTATGATTACACTACTCTTGTGTCTCGCCTTTGTGTTTGGATGAAAACCTATTAGTTTCGTCATGTTTCGTTAAGTTTCTAATTGACTCCGTTAGTCAGGGGCTAATCCAATTTCCTTCTCCGTCCCGATCTCTTTCTTGGCCAACACCCTCCTAATCCGGGAAATATCTAATAGGAGACTTCCTACACGATTTCCTACTGATTTCCTTACCTAATTAAACCTCTCCACCTCCAGACTTGGTTCCTAAGCAATCTAAACCTATAAATAAAGAGTCTCTCAACCCTAGACTCTCCTAATGGCTCCTAGTTATCTTAATAGAGGTTAACAACTCTCTAATCAGTCCCTCTCTCAAGAATCCCGTTTTTACTCCTCCCTCACACCAAAACACCATCAAAAACTTATCTTTTCAAGCCAAAATCATCACAAAACTCTTGGATCATCAAGGCCTTAGTCAAGGCCAACAATTGGAATCTCAAGAACGCTTTAGGTAAACTCCTACGCTTTTAATCTCTACTACTCATCTCATTCTTTGTTTTAGAGTAGTGTAAATCCCATCAAAAGGATCAGCCTAGAGCCTCTCCAATCCATGAAGATGGTCTCGAAGCACATGATCCGACATTCCAATAATTAAGAAATTAATTATTGGTTTTACTTGTTTTAATTACTTGTTCTTTATTTGATTAGAAACACCTAAGCAAGACCAATCCTAGATTGGGTGGATTGGGTGCTCCTTGACCTTCCCAATCCATAACCTAACCCCCGAACTCAAGAATCTCACGGTCCATGTTCTGTTCAACAACATGGTGGCGACTCTCAAATCAAAAAGGCGAGCGGGGATCTTTCTCGGGTGCAAACAATATGCTCTGTGTATTCAGTTTGCCCAATCTGTATTTTGGACACTTTTGTCCAAAAAGAGCTGTATTCTTGGGATAATTGTCAAGCAACTCTTCCCAATCTCTGCTGTGTATCCTCAAAACCTACCTCTTCCTCCTCCTGTATTCGACAAGAAATCCAGATCAAAGCTTGTCAATCTCCCATCCAACTTTGATCATTTCAAATACTCACCTCCATACTACATTACCTTCTCTGACTTCAACCAATTCTCTGCCACCCTCATCAAACAACTCAAATCTGCCCTCCTTAGAAAGCTTGATGATGTGTCTAAATTCATTATCCAAAGAGGTGACAATCCAACTCCATCTTTTCCTGAACAGCCAACCCAAACAGCTTTCCATCCTCCTCCTCCCAGTAGCCACCTCATTCCCACCAAACCTTCCCAGACATCAATATACTCCTACTTCACATCTCCACCACCTAGCCATCCTGCCAAATACTCTAAAAAGAGACCTGCCTCCCTCTACAAAGACTATTCCATAGGGGTTTCTCTCTCTGAAGATACCATGAATCCTCAACAGTTACAAGCCTGGATTGGTGGAAGACTGCTGCATCATCAACCTGTTCTCACCAAAGCTCAACTCTTAGCCAGACAAGACCAGAACTTTTCTTATAATTATATGATGGGTCTAGACTGGAATAATGAATGGTACTACAGGCAGCATGAACCGGTGAGGAAAGCTGCGCTCCTCTAAGAACTTGAAGCTGTGAAAAGAGTCCAGCATGCCTAAGTTTGGTTAGAATAATTTGGGTTGTTTTCTTTTGCCCTGAATAGCTGTTTAGTCCCATTCTCCATTTTTTAGTAACTCCCTTTTTTAGTACATTTCAGTTTGTATTAACATGGTTTTTATGCCAAGATATTTAATCAAGAAGAATTCTTCTTCATTGGTATTTCTATCCTTAAGTATATTTTGTGCAGGTACAAAATCAAAACCATTATTTTTACTATAAAGGGGGAAATTGTTAGTAGCTCACTATGATTAATATCAAATTAATCATAGTAAACATGTTTTGATAAATAAATAATCAAACTCAACTGATTACAATGATGTATATCAAGACCTGAGCACATGCAACCCAGCACAAGTTCAACAGCTAAGCTGTCCTGCTTCTACACAACTCAACAGTCAAACCATTACATGATCTACCTATCATCAATACATCAAACAAACTTAAGAACCATCATTTACCGACTCTCTTACACTCAAATGAATTATCAAGATGCAAATTGCAAACAAGCTTCAACAGAAAATGCCTCAAAGGCCTAACAGCTAAGACACCCTATTTGAACAACTAAGACTGATCTTGGCCAACAGCTTTCTCTTCCACATCATATCCTTGAAGATTGATTATTCCAATAAAAGAAAATTCTCCCAATACTTGGAATAACTCATATTGAAGCTTGATCAAGCCTGCATAGCCTTCTCCTCAAATGACAACTTGCATCCAAAGGAGTAATAAACTTGTCAGTCAACTTGTCTACACCCAGTCAAGATAAACCATTACTCCTCTGCACCTTTGTCCCCCAAACGGCTATTTCTACACCCCTGTCCCCCAACGGCTATATGCCATCCCTTATATAAAGGAGCATACTGGCGTGTTGTCAAGTAACCCTTTACACAACTCTTTTACAACTTTTCTGCAATCTTGACTATTTGCATAAAACCCCTGCAAATCTTGTGCCATCTTGCACCCAGTTACAACCCTCATTAAGCCAGCTAACAGCCAAGCTATTTTCTCTGTAAAACACACTTGTGAATTTTCTTTTTCTTTTCTTATTTCGCTTTGAAAGAAGCAACCTTAATTGAAGTGTCTATTAAGTGGAGGGGGTTCTAGGAACTTTCCTTATCAATTCTTGTAACTCTTAGTGAAGAGAATATTATAGTGAATTGATCTCACTATTTTCAACAGTGGGGGTGGATGTAAGAGAAGGGTTTTGCCTCTGAACCACTTCAAAAATATTGTGTACACTCTTGTTATACCCTCACACAGACACTACACATTGTCCTTTTTACTCTTTACTTATTTATATTCCGCTGCATAATTTTTTTTATTTATTATTTCTCAACTTAGCTGTCCAAGTTTTAATCAATCTTTTCATTAAGTTAACAGGGCCTTTCAGTTTTGAATGTTAAAATTAGTTTAAAATACTTGTCATATTTTGAGTTACAAGCCTTTAGATCTCAACTTTGCCTCCACATTGAAACTTGTCTTGTAGCATTAATTGTGTTCGACTAATGCAAAAGAGATAAACAATTTAAGAAAAAATAAAAAAAATAAAAACAAATCACCAAACTCTTCCGTTTTGTGGATTTGATCATCAAATTTTTTTTCAACTCATTTTTAATATGTGGCCACTAACACTAACTATGTTTCTTTCTTTCCATTAAATTCACCATGTCCTATTTCCCGTGACTTTTTTCAATACTTTCTATAGATCAAGCCCCTCTTGTAATTATTGATGGATGTGTTTTTATCCATCCAAATCACATACTTCTATGACTTACTAGATGCTCAACTCTGAGTGTTTTGATGGTTTATGTAGTTTTTATGAGTATAGGGAAGGAGCGAAAGAATGCATGGATTCATGTACGTTAAAGTGCGGAAAGGAAGGATAAAGAATGGACCAAAAAAAAAGATTAAGAGATGTGACAACTGAGCAATCAATACCATTGAATAGTACTCAAAAAGAGATTTCTAACGATAGTTTGCACGTCCAAATTGGAGTTTGTATAAAGAAGTTATGGCCTCTGGAAGGTTGCGCGACAAAAGTAGGCGCACACTTACTCCGTAGTAGGGCGCACTCACTTAGGGACCTTAGGGGTATTTTATAGGGACCTTTGAGGAATTATCCAAATTTGCAATGGCTTTTTAGTAATTTCCAAAATTGTAGGGACTTTTCGGTAATTTTCAGAGGACCTTTGGGGAATTTTTGAAAAGCTTTTCTGGAAGTACAAAAATATCAGGGGCTCCTGGGGAATTCCGGCCAGCAACTTTATTTTATAATAAAAAGGAATCCTAGGGTTTTTCTTAATTTTACACCTCTTTAACCCTAGTATAAATATAATATTTCAACCTATTATATATATATATATATATATATATATATATATATATATATACATACATACATACATACATACATATATATATATATATATATATATGAGTTTTGTTAGGATACCCCTTCAAGGGTATCTTAACAAGTGGCCACATATTTTAGGACAAAAACATCCCTCACTCCTTAAAGCAAGCATATATATGATGGGGGCAAAATTGTAATCTTGAATCTAAAGCCCCACACCAATTTTCTTCCGTGTCTGCATTGGATTTGTCCGCCCAACAATATTCAAAAATGGGTTAATGACAATTTAGGGCCTGAACTCCAGGGGGTACGTCTAAAAGAGGCCTCGGTTTTTTTCCCGCTAGATCAGGGCTTCAAATCAATTTTTTTTTGGCAATTAGGGGCTTTCTGACGGTTTCCGTCAATTTCCACCGTTAAGTCGACATGTGCGGTGCACGTGACTTTTGACTGAGGGCAAATTGGGTAATCCCGTTGGGATAATGACAATTTAGGGCCTGAACTCAAGGGGGCGTCTAAAAGGGGCCTCGACTTTTTTTTCCGCTAAATCAGGACTCAAAATCAATTTTTTTTTTGGCAATTAGGGGCTTTCTGACGGTTTCTGTCAAAAACCACCGTTAAGTGGACATGTGCGCTGCACGTGACTTTTCACTGAGGGCAAATTGGGCAAACCAAATTATTTGAATGGTACTCAAACTACTCAATTCCCACATGACTTTATTTCGTCTTCATCTTGTGGTGTAGACATGCTCAAACGGTTCCAGTTTCGGTTCCCGGGGAGGCGCTCGAGCTTGACCTTTTCTCGTGGCTGTGGGTTGTGTATCATGCACGTCACTTCTTCGTTTCCTTCATGTCCTCCCATATTTTCACCACCAAGACCCCCATCATAAGAGGGATAGTAGGCATTATCATCTTGCTCTGGTTCCCGGTTTCGTAACCGGCGGTTCCACAGTTCTAATATCCTTGGACCCGTATACGAACCGGCTCTGCACGGTTCCTGATTCGGTTCCCGGTTCCGATGGTTCCCAGGTATAGCCGGTTCTCGGTTCCGGTTCTGCCGGTTCCCGGTTTCTTTGGGCGTGTCTATATTGTGGAGCATATTAGTTTCATATCAGAAGAAATGAGAAGATATTTATTTTTAACAGAAAATGTTACAAAAATATTAGGTATATGTTCAATTACAAGTGCCTAAAATTCAATCGCTCTTTAACTAAATTTGAAAGATAAACCAAAACTAGTTAATTAATCTGCGAATGAGTGTCAAATTCTACATGTAAAATAAAGCACCAAAAATACAATTACATAAATTCCATGATAATTAGGTAAATGAATTAGCTTTCGTCACATATATTCCCTTACCTTATAGCGTGGGTTGTGTCTTGCCTTTCTTCTAATCTAAACGGGATTGCCCAATTTTCTCTTAGTGAAAAGTCACGTGCAGCGCACATGTCCACTTAACGGTGGTTTTTGACAGAAACCGTCAGAAAGCCCCTAATTGCCAAAAAAATTGATTTTGAGTCCTGATTTAGCGGAAAAAAAAGTCGAGGCCCCTTTTAGACGCCCCCCTTGAGTTCAGGCCCTAAATTGTCATTAACCCAAATGGGATTGCCCAATTTGCCCTCACTCAAAAGTCACGTGCACCGCACATGTCGACTTAACGGTGGAAATTGATGGAAACCGTCAGAAAGCCCCTAATTGCCAAAAAAAATGATTTGAAGACCTGATCTAGCGGAAAAAAAAACCAGAGACCCCTTTAAGACGCACCCCCTGAAGTTCAGGCCCTAAATTGTCATTTACCTCATTATCATGAACATTTCCCTTCCACAACCATTTTACTGATGTTCTATCTAATCGTCTTTCAAAATTTTACCCAGTTTTCGCTCACTCTAATTTCGTTCAAGCATAAACATCACCAATGAAACACTCTCTGGGCTCCAATCTGTATTCAAACCCCTTGTTGTAAGAAACCCAAAATGATTTTTCACCTTAAATTGAATTAAAGTGCTATTTTGTTTCAGCATGAATATTGATTTCCTCGGTCAATTCATTGCATTAATGTTCGTACTTTATGGAACCCGTCAAGAAAAAGAAGACAAGCACTGCCGAGAAGGAAGCAGCATTGCCGGCAACACCGACCGGCGACTGGAATAATAGCAGGCAACCAAGCACTCACGGAGCAGTTTATGTAACATAGAGAGAAACATGAAAATGGTCAGATTTGGGAAAGAGGGAATTGGGTACTATTATATGAGAGCGGACATCAGTGGTTGTTTGTCTACGGCAGCCACAATAAAAGGGAATGTATGACTTTAGGGAGAGAGAATTAAATTGGTTGAGAAGTGTATAGAATTTATTGTTTTTGAGATTACAATTTTGCCCCCATCATATATATGCTTGCTTTGAGGAGTGAGGGATATTTTTGTCTTAAAATATGTGCCCACTTGTTAAGATACCCTTGAAGGGGTATCCTAACAAAACCCTATATATATATATATCAGGATTTAGGAGATTTAGACGAAGTCAAACATACATGGTAGAGAAAAGAAGTAATATGAATGACTCAAATATTATTGATGCTAGTGATACATATTTATAGGATTACAAGAGTATTCTAGAGTCCTAATCTAATTAAGAAAACTAATACAAAAAGGAAACTAATGTTCTAGAATAATCTAGCTTGGTTTACAAGATACAATCTCCTAATGATATACTCCCTCCGTTTCAGAAAAGTTGAAACATTTACTTTGGAGTTGAGAAATTAAGGATATAATATTTATGTTCCAAAAATTTTTTTAAAAATTGTTATTGAGAGGAATTTTAATGGTGATCATTTTACATTTTTTAAATTTTTATTCGGATCATAAATATTTCTATAAAGTGTTGGTCAAACCGACCTTAAGTTGACCAGTTTTGGTCAAAAATGTGTCAAGTGAGCTGGGACACAGGGAGTATATTGTATGGTTTTATTTAATATTTTGATAATTATTTTTTGCTCAAATAAAAAATTTGATAATTGTTTTGATTTCAGTCCTGTTAAGTTTGAAATTTTCATTAAGCCCCTTAAATGAAATATCAACTTCAAACTACTCAATTCTGTTAGTCACGTGCATGACACATGCTTTTTAACTGAGTTTTTAACGAATTCCGTAAAAAAAGCCCTAACTGGCGAAAATAAATTACCCCAAGGCCTGATCTGGCCAAAAAAGACAGCCAGGGTTCGCTTGGAAGGGTGGTATGGTACTTTAGGGTCTAAATTGTAATTAACCCATAATATTATATTAAGAATGAAATATAGAGAGAAAGAGAGAGAATTAGTGGGGGTGGAAAGAGAATGAGTGGAGAATAATGAGTGGTTGGGAGGAAGAGAGAGAATGAGTGGAGGATTACAAAAGTAATAAAAAGCTTTCATTTTTGGATTGTTGCAACTTTTGTGAAATACCCTAAATGGGAAAATGGTGCAACTTCCTTGGAACGGAGGGAGTACACAATATCTAAGTTAGGTAAATAATATCTAAAAGATATTTACAAATATACTTTGGGAATATATAATATTCCTTATACGCTCCCGCAAGATGGACGATCATTGTATAACTCCAATCTTAGAAAGACATGAGATGAACCGGGTGTGATGAAGCAATTGAGGTGGATGAGTCCCCGTATGCGGGTGATGTTGTCGTGATAAATTTGGCAAAGGTTGAAGCACGTGGTGTCACCTTGGTCGTCACCTTTGTAGGGGTTGCACCCCTCACGTGTGAGAAGCAAATTATGTCACAATGACGAGGTTTCAGTTTTTGTGGGTAGGTTTTTACCTTGCAAGGGATTGGGTTTTTACGTCGGAAGGACGGAGTGAGGGTGGTTTTTACGTCGTAATGACGGGTGTGTATGTTTTGCCGATGGTGGTGTGGTAGGTTGAGTGGTAGGTTGTGCGGTAGGGTGAGGGGGCGCGGTCGAACTGGGTAGAGAGTGGGGTAGGGTTCGGCCTAATGAGACATAAGAGGAGGGTGGGTTTTTGATGGTTGAGGGTAGACAAGAGAGGGTGTCGGCAAAGAGGGTGGTTGCCAAGGGTGGTGTGATGTAGGGGGAGTGGTGGTGTTGATGGTGGGTAGTTTTAGGGTTTCGGCCTAAGGTGTTGAGCCGAGGGTGGCGTTTAGTGGTGGGTTTTTATGGTGGGGTTTTGTATGGTGGTGTTGGTGGAAGTGGTGGAGAAGAAGTGGGGCGGCTAGGGATTGCCGCGAGTTTTGGCGAAGATCGGTTGAGAAGAAAATAAGGAAGAGAATAAAAATATCGCTAAGGGGAGGGGTGTGTGACGGCGTTTGAAGCGACGGGTTTTGGGTTTCACCGAAGGTGGTGAATTTGAAAAAATAAAACAAAATATAATTTTGGTGTGTAGGGTTTTACCAAAGGTGGTGTTGGGGTGAGGGTGGGGAGTTTAGCAAGTAGTGTTTGCCGAGAGTTGTGAGGAACGAAAACAAGAAAAAAATGAAGAAGGGTTTCGGCTAGTAAGGGGGGGGGGGGGTTAGCCGAGGGTGGTGTGTGGTGGTGGGTTGTCATGGTGGGGCGGAGGTGATAGGTGAGGTTATGTTTAGGTGAGGCTTGGAGGGTTTGCCTCTAGGGTTTCGACAAGGAGGGTTTTGTCGTAAACAGTGAAAAAAGGGAAGATTCCCGTATTCCCGTATGTAATGTTGTTTCAGCGCAACAGTTTTGAAAGTGCGATTCCCGCTTCGTTTGTGGTCCGATCAGGATGATTTTTTTTGCTAAGAGATAGGTCTTCGATCCTATTGGTGTCGATCAGGATTTACAAGCCTCTAGACAGGGTAATTTTCTGGTTTAAGTTGCTGCAGTTTCTGAGTATTTTGGGCTGTTTTGGTATGATGGTTTAGAGAAGCTGGGTTTTGAGAGTGAAGGTGGTTTGGTTATGAGGGGTTTGAAGATGGAGGTTGAAGGAGAGTATGGCGTCTTAGGTGTGGGTGTTTGGTTTTCTTTGTTGTAGGTGTTTGAGAAGTAAGGGTTTCGGCTATGAAGGTTTTGCCGAGGAAGATGTTTGAAGATGGAGGAGGGTGGGGTTTTAATGGTGGGTCGCGGCTTGTGTTGATGGTGGATGAGACGGAACTTTTGTGTGGTGGAGGAGAAGATGGTTTCGGCTAGGGGGTGGTAGCCGATTGAGTTGGTGGTGTTTGGAGGGTGGTGGTTTTGTAGGTTGGTGACAGAAGCTACTGGGGTGGGGCGGCTAGGGTTTCGCCGCTAGGGTTTTGGTGGAGAAATCCCATATGGATCTTTATTGCTCTGATACCATATTAGGATTTAGGAGATTTAGACGAAGTCAAACATACATGGTAGAGAGAAGAAGTAATATGAATGACTCAAATATTATTGATGCTAGTGATACATATTTATAGGATTACAAGTGTATTCTAGAGTCCTAATCTAATTAGGAAAACTAATACAAAAAGGAAACTAATGTTCTAGAATAATCTAGCTTGGTTTACAAAATACAATCTCCTAATGATATACACAATATCTAGGTTAGGTAAATAATATATAAATGATATTTACAAATATACTTGGGAATATAGAATGTTCCTTATACTATTAACCCCACCCATTCTCTCTCTTCATTTTCTACCACACATTTTCTTTATTTTATTCTTTTTTTTTAGTTATTGTGCCCACCTCTTAGGTCTCAAGTGAGGTGGGACGGAGGGAGTAACTGAAATCAAACGGATCTAGGTTCTTATGTTCTAAAGTTATTCATGAATTATAAGCATATTATGCGGACGTAACTGAAAGTATAACATAAACAGGATATTTGGATTGCAAATCACACACCAAACCGACCCAATCCTTACTAATGTGAACGAACCCAAGAATGAGATTGATCTCGTTATTATGAGCATAGCATATAGTGCAATTATTTGAATACTCAATTCGTGAATCTGTTCGTTAATCTTGATTAAATCTTTTTTTTATTTATTTTCTTAGTTTAATTTTAATTACTCCCTCCGTTTCACTATGTTTGGCCACAAGACAAAATTTCGTAGTTTAAGAAATCTCAATTAATGACTTGTTCAATTTTTATATTTCCTAGTATACCCTTCTTTAATAATATGTACGCAAGATGTTAAACTTGACGAAGGGCTTAATATGAAAATAATCTCTAAATTTACATTGGTTTTATAAGTGACCAAACAAAATGAGACAAACAAAAATAGAAATGTTGTCAAACATAGTGAGACGGAGGGAGTATTACTTTAGTAGTTATAAACAATCAAACCAAAACCCCCTATATTTATTTTATTTAGTTTTAATTTACATTCTTGTTAATCTTTCATGTCCCTGTGGATCGACCCTTGCTTGTAAATATTACTACATCGATAACTAGTACACTTGCTAAGTATTTTAATTAGGAGATTTTCCCCGTCAATTATAAAAGTAATATGAAAGCAAATTAAAATTAACTATTAAGAGATCAATTTGTAATATCCTAAATTTAAGGACAAATCTCATAAACATACTCCTCCATCAACCCCACACATATCTGGTCACCTTCTTCATCTCAGGTACGGCGTCGGCGCTGGTGCTTCACCCCAAATCAATTCATAATCTTACAACGTAGCTTTTTCCTATAAAGAATGCAGAGTCGATGAACAGTTGATGTGTTACAAAGGTCGAGATAGTGTGTTGAGGAGTGTCACATGGTGTTGACATATTTCGAAATTAAAAGAATACCACCGCACGTTTTTGTAAAAACATGTTTTTTCTATCAATACAAAAAACGCGTTTTTCAGAAGACTAACCTAAGTTTTTAATGTTAATAGTGCCAGTTTTTGCGTCAAAAAAAGAAGAAAACAAAACAGTGCCAGTTTTAGTGTAATGATTGCTAGTGTGTGTCAACAAGTTCCGATTATTTACAAAAATGTCATCGCGCATTTAAAAGGAAATACCGGTTAGATATAAAAATGTCACCGTGCGATTTTTAAAATAATCAGTTACAAAAACGCCAAAGCGCATTTTTTAAAACTAATTTTTCCAAATTATTTGAAAAAATAGATTTTTATTCTTTTTTAGATTTTGGCACTTGCAATAGACTTATAAATATTGATAATAATAATCACCCATTGGCATGAAACATATTCAAGTAATTCAAAAGCCATACGCGTTGCTAAAAAGAAAAAAGAGCTATACCCTACCTATCTTCCTGGAGCATTCATTTTCAAATTTTAAAAGATATTATTGCACCACATACTTAATTTTCCAAATCAGAAGTTGCTACCACCTTATTCAATTGCCGGTGGGACAAGGCTCAAAAAAATCTTAAGTTTTTCATCAAGCCCTAGATAAACGTTAGCAATGACCTCACCAAAGAGCTCTACCTCAAGCGGTATCCAGTATTAGCTTCCCATGTGGAGGTCTTGAGTTTGAATCCCATTAGGGAGATTTGTATTAGCCTATTTATAGGCCTAGTTGTAGTCATCATGGCCATTTGATATTGTCTAAGGACAATTTATCTATCATTAATGAAATAAAAAACCAATTTTTTAGCAATGACCTCAAACTCCCAATTTAATAAATGTATATTATGGAAAGTCAAGACCCAAGCTTATCACAAATAGGGAGTTTTATGATTTGACCAATTGACGAGAAGATTTGGACTAGAAGTTTTAATCAAATTCCATGGATACAGTGGCGTATCCAGGATTTACAGTGAGGGGGGTCAAAAAATTATATAAAAAAGATAGAAAAATTACACTATAAAAATGACGATAAACGTATAAAGCATTTTTTTCCACATGAATTCAAAGTTTGATTATATAATAAGAAAAGTGTTACATAAGTGGTTTCCTATTCTTCATCTTTTTAAAGTACTCCATAATATCTTCATTTTCAATTTTCCTAAAAATCTCATCCTCTACGCAGATTATCAAACAATCATTCAGCCAAGCATCTCTCATTTTATTGCGTAACGGTGTCTTGATGAGTTTCATCTTTTTAAAGTACTCCATAATAGTTTTCGAGCACTGTTTCAAAATGTAAACAAATTAACAAACAAATCAACAAGGCCACAGGTCAAAAAACCACAACAAGGCCACTAGACCACAACAACAAAGCCACTGGCCATAAAACCACAACAACAAGGCCACTAGACCACAACAACAAGGCCACTGGCCATAGACAACCACACAACAAGGCCACTAGACCACCACAACAAGGCCACTGGCCATAAACAACCACACAACAAGGCCACTGGCCATAAACAACCACACAACAAAAGGCCACTGGCCATAAACAACCACATAACAAAAGGCCACTGGCCATAAACAATCACATAACAAGATTATAGTTAAGTTTCTAACCTCCGGGACGGGGAGCCTCATTTGATTTAGAGTCATAAGTAGACGACCCACATGATCTTTTCAAACTTCGAGGAGGACCCATTTTTTCTGTAGAAAGAATAAGCTGGAGTTGAAATCCCAAATGAATTTAAAGAAAAAAAAATAATAGTCTGTAATTCACGTATGCAGACAAAGAGTCAGCATATAAATATTGAATCCCAAATTCCTTTTGCATCACAATAAATCCCAAATTGAAATTCATGTACTTAATATTGCAATACAAATAAGGCATAGAATCATAGTGGCATTGATTTGAGATTTAATATTGTATATTTCAATAGGAAATCAATGAGATTTAAAAAGAAAAACCGATTGAAAGAAAGGGTGAAACAATTTTTTTTTGAATCGATTGAAAAACGCTCGAAACCTATTTTTTTTGAGGATTTTAGGGATCGAGATTTTAGACGGCGATAAAGGAAGAACTATTACCTGAACGCAGAACGGCTTAACCGGAAAATATGGCTCCGACGTCTTTATGGCTGCGCCTGAGTTCGTCTCCTTCGCAATCTCTCCTTCCGTTATTCGCAGCGTCGCTCCTCAACTCATAAACCCGCTAGCGGCGAACTAAAGAAATAAGTGAGGGTAGATTGTGTAAAAATTGAGTTTATATATGTAGGGGTTTGAGGGGGGTCAAGTGATTTTTTTAGGGGGGTTAAAGTGATAATTTCGTAAAATTTATAAGGCTAAAATAGAATAAACGGAGAAGTCAGGGAGGTCAATTAACCCCCCCCCCCCCTATATACGTGCGTTCGCCCCTGCATGGATATCAAGGCAACATTCTACCATCGGATACTTTTGAAATGAAAACTTTAAAAAATGGTTTAAATGCACCCTATGTCCCAGAAAGATAGACCCACCTTTTTCGTTTTTATTACAAATGAACTTTGAGCAATAATTTAGGCTACTTTTTTTTTTAAAGTATCTTAATGAAATCTAAAAATTGGCATTGATAGTATTTATGATGGTGTATCAACAACAAGTTTTAAATTTTCAGTAGGATAACTAAAAGCAGACTAAATTATTGCTCAAAGTTCATTCGTAGAAACAACGAAAAAAGAAAGACTATCTTTCCGAGACAGAAGGAGTACTCCCTCCGTCCCAAAACACCTTGCACTTATTTCCTTTTTGGGTGTCCCATTGGTAAGTCCCCTTTTCTAAAATGTTCAAATTTTATTACTTTTCTATTCTCCCTACCCCACTTGTCATACTCACACACTTACTTTGGGACGGTGGGAGTACTATTTATTATTTTTTCAATATGAAAGTATGTATTCAAGTTGTTGATTGAAAAATGGTTGAAATACTTTTTATTTTATTTTTTCACTATGGAAGTACGAATTCATAATTAAAAAATATATGATAAAAGGATACATCAAACTTAACATAAAAAATAAGGATTTGCTTTGATACCAACTGTTTGCTGAGTGGATTATGGAGGGCCGGTCTTAATAGTTTAGGGCTCATGTTCTGAAATTTAGGCGCTTTAATATCAATAATTTACAAAAATACTCATTGGGAGGAAGGTTAGGGGTCCATTGGTGGAAGAGAAAATTTTGGTGGAAATCTATTGCAGAAGGGAGGAAGACGAGACATGCGTTTATACATTGATGGCTTGCCTACGAAACGCTATGATATGAATAATCTAAAATGTTATACTCCCTCTGCCCCAGAAATTCTGCCCCAGAAAGATAGTCTCATTTTGACTTTTTATAGTCAACAAAAATAAACTTTGACCAAACATTAGTTTCAATTTAATGATCACAATAAAATTCTAATAATTGTTATTGAGAAATCACTTAATGATTTATCAATTACAAATTTTAGAATTTCACTAGAATGATTAAATCGTTACCAATAGTTGGTCAAAGTTCATTTTTGTTGACCGTAAAAAGTCAAAATGAGACTATCTTTTTGGGATAGAGGGAGTATTTTTTAAGAGAAAATGATAGATATACTGATTCACAATCCAACTGTTGTTACTCACACAACACTCTTTGATTTACCATAATAATAAATAGAGTCAATGCCTCGCTCATGCTTAGGGATGGCAACTGGGCGGATAAGGGGCAGGTTTGACCAAAACCGTACCCGCCCCTCAAGGAACTCCCCTTATACCGAACCCGCCCCGCCCCGCCCCGCCAACTAGTAAACCCGTATCCGCCCCGCCCCGTATGGTTCATAATCACTTTTTTTTTTTTTTTGGCTTTAGCCCAACCTTTAAAGAGTCCAACAGCCCAACAATATACAATTACAACATTGTATCAAATTTAAGCCCAATCTAATAATTTCAACCATCCCATTCACACCCAAAGTATATAATTACAACACATTTATAGTAATTTACTGCATATATTAGTATACAGGGTGGGGCGGGGCGGGCCCGCGGGTTGGGTGTGCAACCAAACCCAACCCGCAACCCGCCGGGTTTTGAAAAAAGACTACCAAACCCGCCCCGCTGCGGTGCGGACTGTCCCGGATACGGACCGGGTTCGGATAAATTACCATCCCTACTCATGCTCTCTTCCCCAGACCTGCTGGAATTCTATCTCTAGTTGGGGCTTTCGGTTCGAACGATTCTTTTTTTTATTATTATTAGAAGTCCGATACGAAGGAAACTCTTCCGATTTCATTAGAAGCTTCCTAGAAAAGCTTCAAAGAAAGAGGTTGGGCCTTTTCTTCCACCTCTCTTCTCCAATCCTCGATTAGGCCTGTCGCGCCCCGACCCGGGGTCCTACTTGGCCCCCACGATCGGGACACGCACGAAAGACGTCATTAATCACATTTTATTTTCGAAATGTCCTTTCATAATTATTCATTATATCAAACTTGATAAACTTTAAAAACTTCTAATACAACATTTACAAACTACACAAGATTTGAAATCCATACCCTTAAAGGCTTACACACTTTACTTACAATATTTACAAACACTAAAAGTGTACCAAAATAGTGATAGACATTAGAATCTTGAGTATACTACCCAAATGGTTTTACATTTACATAATGCAACCCAAAAACAACTCCTGCCCAAAATAGCTTACCAAACACGACGTCCTCCCCGAACTCAACGTGTCCTAGCCCCTGGCTCGCCCTTATCTAAGGAAAACAATTAAAAAAGGAACAGGGTGAGCTAAATCTCAGTAAGTTACTAATATGCAACTGCATGGCATGTTATACATAATAACTTCAAATGCATTCACAATAAACAATCATATAGCACATAACATGAGAGGCTCCCTATCGCCAACCGTCCCATACCGGTTAGAAATAACGACCAACTCATCACGCAGCACATTAGACTGAAATAAACACATTACAAAGGATACTGAGCCAAGGTTCTCCCAAAAGGATATAATAATCTGAGCAGTATCAACAGAGCAGCATCGAAGAGCTGAAGCAGGGGTTCCGGAACCAACCAATAACAACAACAACAGTGGGAAAATGACACAAAGTCATAACCCTAAAACGTGAAGCTATAATACTCACACAAGGGAGCTAGCTCATCCCAACCACACAATCAGGAAGGGGAAAAAGGGGGTTACCAATGACAAACATTATAATGAACTTGGCTCGAGTGCCATGATAATATTCATCACTGCCCGACTCAACCAAGTAAGACAAGCCGGACTTTTAACTATTGCACAATCGGTGTATGATTCCAAAATAGGGAACCATACTAAGTACATCATCAAGATGATAAACTGCCCATAAAGAGCCCAACAAACAAGTACGTTCAAAACATTTCTCAAACAACGGATTTCAAAGTAGGAAATCCCACACAAGCATCATAAAGATGTTACAACACCAAAAGGAAACCAAACGGTTACACATTTCAAACTCGATCACAACGGACCAAACCTACCACTTTTGGTGTTCCACAACAACCATCTAGGTACCCTAGGATATCACCTAAGACCTAGACCAAGATTGAACCATAGATCAACTAAATTAGAACAGTTCAGTTCCACCAGCCACCTGGGCGGTCGCCTACAACCATCTGTGTGGTCGCCCAGAACACTTCCTTCAAGCCCTAAAACATTCCAGATGAACTGGGCGATCGCATGCCCTATTTGGGCGGTCGCCCAGAACACTGTTCTGACAGAATTAAGTACTTTTTCCCCAATTTGACATTCCACCGTCTCAAAAGTACTATCCCAACTTTTATCTAACTCAATTGTGTTAAGTTCTGAACTCAACAACACCCAAAATAGCCTCTTCAACACAATTCATAACAAGTTACTTCCATACTCACCACAAGTCAACAATTTCCATGCCAAGTATCACATATAACATATATGAACATTTTAATAAATAAAAAGGGAATAGTAACTTACCTACTACGAAGAAAATATAGATGAAACTATTTTCTAATCGGCTATAAATGATCTATTCACCGCCCTGAACATTTAGGTGTAATTAGATTTTAAAATAGAGTAGTAATTGAAAAAAAGAAAATCAAAATAAGAGAACCCTTACCTTCTTCCATGGATACTGAGAGAGAATTGGGAAAGTTCATATGTGTGTGTGTGTGTGTAGTATACGCGGAGAGGGAGAGATAGTAAGGATAAGAGCAACTTGATTTTTCTAAGTTTCACTTAGGACCCTCCTAGTTCCATTTTGCACACTTAAACCCTTAATCTTTAATTTTCACCAAGGCAACTAAGGTTTCAACTTTAATAAATTACCTCCTAAATTATACTAATCTAATAAATCAAAACTAGCACAAATAATCAAGTAAATGATATTATGCAAGAAATGATATGCAACATAAAATACACTCACAAGCTTAATTTATTTTTAAAATAAAATAGTGTTGGATTTTGGGGTCGTTACAGTCACTCCCCCTTAAAAAAATTCGACCCGAATTTTAAAAATACTTACCAAGATGATCAAACAACCACGGATACTTCCGCTCAATCTCTTCCCGAAGTTCCCAAGTCGACTCTTCAACGTCATGATTCATCCATACCATTCTAACAAGGGGAATACTTTTGTTTCTCAACTCTTGAACTTTAGTGTCGATCACTCGAATTGGTTGCTCCACATAAGACATGTTTGGCTCAATTTCTTCCGGTACTTCTGACAACACATGAGATGGATCATACACATATCTATGAAGCGTTGAAACATGAAACACACTATGCATCTTGCCCAGAGAAGGCGGCAACGCAAGATGATAAGCAAGATTTCCAACCCTTTCCACAATCTCAAAAGGTCTAATATACCTTGGAGCAAGTTTACCCTTTTTACCATACCTTTTAATTCCCATCTTTGGAGAGACTTTCAAAAACACCAAGTCTCCCGACTGGAACTCAAGATCTCGCCTCCTGTGATCAGAACTCTTTTGCCTACTTTGAGTAGTTTTCAATCGATCACGAATAAGCTTGACCTTTTCAACTGAATCATGAACCATATCAATACCCGAACTGTCGTGCCCCGAACCGGGGTCGTACTTGGCCCCCACGATCGGGACACGCACGGAAGACGTCATAATTCACATTTTATTTTCGAAATGTCCTTTCTATAATTTTCAATAAACCAAACTTGATAAACTTTAAAAACTTCTAATACTACATTTACAAACTACACAAGATATGAAATCCATAGCCTTAAAGACTTACAAACTTTACTTACAATATTTACAAACACTAAAAGTGTACCAAAATAGTGATAGACATTAGAATCTTGAGTATACTACCCCAAAGTTTGGCTTCTCCAACTACATCCCAACAAATAGGAGATCTACACTTCCTTCCATACAAAGCTTCATAAGGAGCCATCTCAATACTCGACTGATAACTGTTATTATAAGAAAACTCGGCAAGTGGTAGATGAGTATCCCAAGAATCTGAGAAGTCAACTGAACAAGCCCGTAGCATATCTTCAAGAATCTGAATCGTTCTTTCGGATGGCCGTCAGTTTAAGGATGAAACGCCGTGCTAAATCTCAAATCTGTACCCAATGCCTTTTGAAATGCTTGCCAAAATCGGGAAGTAAACCTGGGATCACGGTCGGAAACAATACTAACAGGAACTCCATGCAATCTCACAATCTCATGAATATACAAAGTCGCAAGCTTCTCCATCGAATAGCCAATATCAATAGGTAAGAAATGAGCAGACTTTGTCAATCTATCCACGATTACCCAAACGGCATCAAATTTTCTACGAGTACGAGGTAATCCAGTTACAAAATCCATCGTAACATGCTCCCACTTCTACTCCGGTATCTCTAAAGGTTGAAGTAAACCTGCGGGTCGCTGATGTTCGGCTTTAACTCGTTGACAAGTCAGGCACTTTGACACATACTCTGCTATTTCCCGCTTCATATTATTCCACCAAAAATGTTGCTTCAAATTCTGATACATCTTCGTACTCCCGGGATGAATAGTATATCTAGACTTGTGGCCTTCATCAAGAACTTGGCGTTTAATTCCATCAATGTTAGGTACACACAATCAGCCTCTAAAACTCAATACTCCTTCAGAACTAAGAGAGAAATCTTTAAAATTTCTATCGTTGATTTTATCCACAATCTTCATTAACTCGGGATCATCCTTCTGAGCATCCTTTATCTGTTGAATGAAAGTTGGCGATACCTTAATATTTGCAAATATAGCTCCATGCTTCGATTCATAGGGACACCAATCTCGTGCATCCTCTAACATCTTCCATTCTCGAACCATCAATGAAGCTACATATGACCTCCTGCTAATAGCATCTGCAACCACATTTGCCTTGCCCGGATGATAAGAAATGGTACAATCATAATCCTTCAGAAGCTCCATCCATCTACGCTGTCTGTTGTTCAACTCTTTCTAAGAGAAAAGATATTTCAAACTCTGGTGATCTGTGAAAATTTCAAACTTTGCTCTATAAAGATAATGCTTCCATTTATGTAACGCAAAAACAACCGCAGCAAGTTCCATGTCATGAGTCAGATAATTCTATTCACTAGGAGTTAACTTCCTCGAAGCATATGTAATTACCTTCCCATTTTGCATCAAGACACACCCCAAACCTTCATTTGAAGCATCACTGTAAATAACCAAGTCATCATTCCCATTAGGCAATGCAAGAATAGGAGCGGTGGTCAACCTCTTCTTTAATTCTTCAAAACTGACTTGACATTTCTCATTCCACACATACGGTACAATTTTCCGAATCAACTGAGTAAACGGTGTAGCAATTCTTGAAAACCCCTCAATGAATCTTCGATAATACCCCGCTAAACCCAAGAAACTTCGAATCTCAGTTACTGTTCCCGGCCTCTTCCAATTAACAATGGCTTCAATTTTAGAAGGATCAACAGATATCCCTTTATTCGAAACAACATGCCCCAGAAAAGAAATCTCATCAAGCCAAAAAGCACACTTACTGAACTTTGCAAATAATTGTTTCTCCCGTAGCACAGACAAAACCATTCCCAAATGTTGTTCATGTTCCTCCCGCGATTTAGAATAAACCAGAATATCATCAATGAATACAACCACGAAAGTGTCAAGATAAGGCTTGAAATCATATCCATAAAAACTGCTGGCGCATTTGTTAACCCAAACGGCATGACAAGAAACTCAAAATGGCCATACCTGCTACAAAAGACAGTCTTGGGAATATCTTCTGAACGAACCTTCAACTGATGGTAACCACTCCTCAAGTCAAGATTCGAAAAGACTGTTGAACCCTGAAGTTGATCAAACAAATCATCAATATGAGGCAATGGATATTTGTTCTTTACTGTTACCTGATTCACCTTCCGATAGTCGATACACAATCTCAAAGATCCATCCTTCTTCTTAACAAACAAAACTAGAGCTCCCCACGGTGAAACACTGGGTCGGATGAATCCCCTATCGAGCAATTCTTGTAACTGAACTTTCAATTCTTTTAACTCTGCCGGAGCCATTCTATACGGTGCCTCAGAGATTGGAGTTGTACCTGGAAGTAAATCAATACAAAACTCGATTTCCCTATCGGGAGGCATAGCATACTCTGTAGAGAACACATCAGGGAATTCTTTAATCACATCCACATCCTCTAACCCAGGGAACTCTTTCGTAGTATCTAATACACTAGCCAAATACCCAATACAACCACGACGCAACAACTTTCTAGCTTTCACATAAGAAATAACACGTATATCCCTACCCGAAGGAACGACCTCAAAAATAAACTCGGGCATATTAGGGACGGAAAATGTAACAACTTTCTTATGACAATCAACTGAAGCATGATACTTGCTTAACCAATCCATACCCAAAATAACATCAAAATCTTGTAGGGGTAACACTACTAAATCAGCATGTAACACACGATCACATATAAGCACATCACAAGCACGTAACACCTTATCAGTAATCAAACATTCTCCCATAGGAGTGGACACTTCTAGCACATAAGGCAAAGACTCAGAAGAAGAATGCAACCGAGATGCATAATGCAAAGAAACATATGAATGCGATGAGCCAGGGTCTATAAGTGCGCGTGCTCTCAAACTCGATATAAAAATGATACCTCCTATTACTGTTGAGGCATCCGATGCTTGTTACTGATTTATGGCAAAGACACGGCCTTGAACTTTAGGCCTCCCCGAAGCATCCCTTTTCTGACCTTGTGAAGTCCCGGTACCACTCGCTGTGTCCGCTGCCATCGCCTGAGTTTCAGACTGAAACTCAGATTGTGCCGCCGTCGTCCTCTGTAAATTGATGAAGGGGAAGGTCCGATTGAGACTTTAGACTCCACCACCGTCTCGATTTGTGCCGGTGATGGAGTGAGAAGTTAGAATCGAGAATGAGAAGACCGGAAGAGGAAGGTAGGCGATTAGGTCTTGGTTCGTGTCTTCGTGATTTCAACTTTTATGAGATCGCAATATGTTTATGCGGGTTAAACGGGTTGACGGGTATAACCTAGTTTAACCCGCGAGTTTGAATGGGTTAATTGGGTTACCCGTTTCAACCTGTTTATTTTATTGGGTTGGGTTGGGTCGGGTATTTGGCGGGTTGGGTCGGGCGGGTTCCTGGGTAATGAGGATATATTGCCATGCCTATCCTCGATCTACGATCTTATCCATTTTTAGATGGTGCTATACAATACAACTTCCTCGTTCCAAAATGAATGTCCAACTATTTTTTAAAATTCAAGAATAAATTTAAAAATATATACAAAATTATTTTGAGACGGGATAGTGTTGGGTTTCAGTGAAGAACAAATGCAAATTACAAAATAGATCCATAAACAACAAATAATTTATTAATGGTTGTAAAATACTAACCCTCGTAGTGTAAATCTTGAATAATGTGTAGGATATTATCATATCTCGGTTAGGATATCCAAGATATGCTTGGGATTTCCAAGATATTCATCATATCTCATTCCTAGTTTAGTTAATATTTTGATATGTTTTCTTATTTATCAATATATGGTAGAGTCCAACCATACTTACTCTTTAGTATACCTAGTATAAATAGGTGTCTCTTGTAATCATTTTAATTGAGTCAAGAACAAGAATAGTTTATTTCATAAACAAAACATGAAGTTTCTCTTGTTGTTCATCCTTCTCTACGCCAAATTCATCATGACATCAGAGTTGTGAAAGATCAAAATCGCTTCCGCACCCTTTTTCTTTGTTTCCCAAAAAAAAAAAAAAAAAAAAAAAACGTAATTTTTTTTGTTCAGTCTTTTTGTTATTTTTTCGTCTTTTACTCCTTCCCACAACCATGACGGCAGCAACGAGATCAAATCTGAGTTTTCAGGACCAAGGGTTTGAAGATGGTGCAATACGATGGTGAAGGATTTCATGAAGAAGGGAATTAGAAATAAAGTCCAGCTTGCAAAGACGGCACAAGAGATTTGAGGAGACTTACAAAACGTATTGGGAGTGAGAGTACGCCTATGACAGATAAGTAAAAGCGTGCTATAACCCGAATGAAGCATGGAACGAAACAAATCAGTACAGTTGGAATGCAGCCGTCAACCAGTTGTGCGACCAGTTGATAAGTCAGTTGTGCAGTCAGTTGATCAGTCATGTGTACAATCAGCTCTGCAGACAGAGAAGCCCAAGTGTACGTGCTCTGTAAAGATGTGCTATACTGTGGGAAACCGCTTCCGAAGAAGACGTGAAGGGACGACACAGATTATGAGACACCTTTTAGACAAGGCGCACGCGAACAGAGGTCACCGGTTGGAATTGTAGATTTTTTGTTTTTTAAGTTTCAAGTTGGGCGTTTGTATCCTTTACGCGCCAACTTGAGGGGGAGTGTAGGATATTATCATATCTCGATTAGGATATCCGAAATATGCTTGGGATTTCCAAGATATTCACCAAATCTCATTCCTAGTTTAGTTGATATTTTGGTATGTTTCTTATTTATCAAGATATGGTAGAGTCCTACCATACTTAGTCTTTAGTATACCTAGTATAAATATGTGTCTCTTGTAATCATTTTAATTGAGTCAAGAACAAGAAAAATTTATTTCATAAATAAAACATGAAGTTTCTCTTCTTGTTCATCATTCTCTACGCCAAATTCATCATAATGGACTTTAGGTGCTAAAACAAACACCCTTTATCGGTATCCACACACGAATGGACTCAAGAACTCTTCTTGTTTGAATTGATAGATTCGGGCTTGAAAGAAGAAGAAAACCACTTTTCTATTGTAGGAATTATTTTGCTTCAAGAAGTTATTGAATTCAGTGATCGTAAATCAGTAAGTCAATAATCACAGCTCTCTAAATGTTACTGTATCTCATACAATTGATTATGTTTTTCAAACATGAGATATCATATTCTTTTTCTTCATATATCTCATATACGTATTATTGTATCTCATACAATAATTATGATATTAAAAAAGAGTTATTGTATCTCATACAATGCTCTATGTTACGGGAAAAAAACAATAGCTTATGAAGCTCTAATATCTGGACTTATGTATTTTATACTGGGTCTAGTTTTTATTCCTTAACAACTTCGGAGTTCTTATCGCATAAAAATTCGATTCCAATAACAATTCCCGTACTCAGATCTGTACGGCAGCGAATGGGCCATATGGCTCCAACTCGGTCATAATATTTGATCTGATTCATATGGATTTTCCTTGAACAGTACGTCTCAATTTCAGCCATGTGGCTCCAAAAGGTAAAAGGTTCGTACGGATTTGTTTTCCAATTCCTTTGTGTTTCAGCCTTTTTCAAGATTAGTTCTTTATATGTGGCTCAATAGCTTTATATTATGTTGGTAGTGCGTCTGATCCAATCAGAGTCCATAAGTCGTAGTTGGTCTCTAGCATGGCATTATGACTAAACAAATAATATAAATATCGAAAGTCTGATATTATCTTAATATATAACATATTGTAATATTTTTGTCTCATGATCGATATTATATTGGACATAAGTAATGATTCACGCCAACTTATATTGTCAAATGATTTCACTATTCCAATAAATTTATATAAGCAAATGGCATTGATCTTATCAATTCATTTGAGAACGACCATTCATTTCACCAATCTTTGTCGCGCCCCGACCCGAGGTCCTACTTGGCCCCCACGATCGGGACACGCACGGAAGACGTCATAATTCACATTTTATTTTCGAAATGTCCTCTCTTAATTATTCATTATACAAAAACTTGATAACTTTAAAAACTTCTAAAACCACTTTTACAAACTATACACAACTTAATTACATAGCCTCAAAGGGCTCACACACTGTACTTACAATATTTACAATCACTAAAAGTGTACCAAAATAGTGATACAACACTAAAGTCTCGGGTATACTACCCCATAGGTTATACATTTACATAATGCAACCCAAAACATCTCCTGACCCAAAATAGATTACCAAACTCAACGTCCTCCCCGTGCTCAACGTGACCTAGCCCCTGGCTCGCCCTTATCTAAGGAAAACAAATAAACAAGGAACGGGGTGAGATAAATCTCAGTAAGTTACTAATATGCAACTACATGGCATGTTATACATAATAACTTCAAATGAGCATTCTCAATAAGTAATCACATAGCACATAACATGAGAGGCGAAGCCAACTCATAACACAGCACATTAGACTGAAATAAACACATTACAAAGGATACTGAGCCAAGGTTCTCCCAAAAGGATATAATAATCTGAGCAGTATCAACCGAGCAGCATCAAAGAGCTGAAGCAGGGGTTCCGGAACCAAACAACAACAAGAACAACGGTGGGAAAATGACACAAAGTCATAACCCTAAAACGTGTAGCTAGAATACTCACACAAGGGAGATAGCTCATCCCAACCACCCAATCAGGAAGGGGTAAAAAGGGGGTTACCAGTGAAGAACATTATAATGAACTTGGCTCGAGTGCCATGATAATATTCATCACTGCCCGACTCAACCAAGTAAGACCAGATGGACTTTAAACGAAAGCATAATCAGTGTATGATTCCAAAATAGGGAACCATACTAAGTACATCATAAAGATGATAAACTTCCCATAAAGAGCCCAACAAACAAGTGCGTTAAACACATTTCTCAAACAAAGGATTTCAAAGTAGGAAACCCCACAAAAGCATCATAAATATGTACAACACCAAAACGAAAGCATAATCAGCTGGACTTTTTATGTTCCACAATAACCATCTAGGTACCCTAGGATATCACCTAAGACCTAGACTAATATTGAACCACAACACAATTAAATTGGAACATTTTAGTTCATTCAGCAACTTGGGCGGTCACCCACACCAACCTGTGCGGTCGCCCAAAATCACCCTGACCAAGACCAAAATCTTCCAGATAGATGTGCGGCCGCACGCCCTATTTGGGCGGCCGCCCAACACACTTCGAAAGCCAAAACTGAATTCTTTTATACTCCCTCTGCTCCACCGTCTCAAAAGTACTATCCCAACTATCTTTCTTACTGAATATGAATCAACACAACTGAATTCAACAACATAAAAATAGCTTCTTTACACCACCAACATCAACTTTCACCAATACACATCACAAAGAACCATTCACCAAACAAAGTACCATATAATATATATATATATATGAACACATTTAAAAATAAAAAGGGGGATAGTAACTTACCTATGTTGGTCCCAAAAGGCAACAAGAGTATGGAAAATAGCTAGAGGGGGGGGGGGTGAATAGCTGTTTTAAAATATTTTTTCGTACCCTTGATAAACTCAATTTCAAATGCGCACTTTATCAAATAAGCGTTATGAAATGCGCCTAAGTGAGTGAGTGAAATGCACAGCGGAATTTAGTTAAGTAGATAGGAGCAAAGTATGATAAAGGGGGGGGGCACACACACTCTAAGTATTTTGGCTCAAAGTGTGTGAAATAAGGAGCTAAGGCAAATGATATAACCAACACAACACAATTCAATCCAATCAATCTACAATGAGTAAACAAGCAAATAGTGAGATAAGATAATAACTTGAAAGTAAATGACAAGAGATTAATACGCGCTATTTGGAAATGTTCGATCAATGAAAGATCTACGCCCTCTACCAAGATGGTTAGTCTTGGATTTCTAATGGAGATCTTATAATATGAGTGAGTGTTACAAATTACAACATTTGAGCTTATACACTAACTCAAGATCTAATATTCTATGAAAGAACAAATCCTAGACAAAACCGGTGTATCACTTAAAGAAAGATCTAAGTGATCAAACTTAAAGAGGTGCGTGTGTGATTTTAGATTCAAGGCTCTTCAGATCTTTAAGATTGAGAGCACAAGAAAACTAAAGTATTTTTGCTTGAGGATCTGGGCTAAGTATGAAGGTATGAAGACGTTCTTGAGAATTCTGGAAAATCAAAGGGCAATCTTCAAATCTTCAACAAATGCTTGAGAGAGAAATTCAGAGATTCTTAGCCACTTCAAAACGTTTGAAGTTATGGGGTATTTATAGTAGAGCCCCAAAAACTAGACATTGGAAATCCCTTGTGGATAAGGTTAAAGGACAGATGTGTTGTCGCTCATTGAGTGGAGCATGTGTCCTTTTATATCTGTTAGACACATAACACAAATATGGCCTTTATGGACAGGTGTCCTTAGATGCGGGTGCATACGTGTTATTTTTCCACCGTTGGATCATTGGCGTAGTTTGAATTTCTTCAAGTCTTTATGTCTTCAATAAATCATCAAGTGTTGAATTAACATCAAAAAGGGCGCATGAGCCATTTGGGGCGCGTAGCATAGCGCGCGCCTATGAGGCGCATAGGCGCAGGCTATAGGCGCATGGCGCGAGCCTTGAATCAACATTGTGATTTTCTTCACTCTTGACATTCTTGCCATATTCTTAAGCCTATTCTATTACAATGGACTACCTTAAAAATGAAGTATAAATACTTCTTACATATGGGTCTTAAGTCCATGAAATAAAACTTAGGTGATGGATCAATCAAATCTAATCAATTCTATTTACATTGAAACTGAGATATATGTGGGCATACCCAACAATCTACCCCTATTTGATTGATGCCATTACTTACTATATCAGGGACAAACACTATACTTGATAATAACATGTCCAAATAAATGAAGTTGGTAAATCATGTCTCAAGTTAATGCACACACTAGTCCAAGATATAGATTTCTAATCTATTCCAATAAGGATAAAACATTACAAATGGAAAGATAGAAACAACAGTTTAACACATTCAAAATGTATATGAGTTTTGGTTTTGAAATGTGTTTAAACAAAGTTTGAACTCAATGCATGAAATATGAAGCAGTTCAAAAATGATGCATATGATTTTAAACAACATTCATTGTTCTTCAAACAAGAAGTTTGAGTAAACAAGTTTTGAAATAAACAGTGATGCTTTGTTCTCATTAATACTTGGGATGTAGGAGTTACAGATTACAAGTATTCAACAGAACAAAATCAAAACATGTGCTAAAACATGTAAGCACTAAAATCACTAACATCAAGAATTTCTAACTTCAAAAAAAAAAAAGGTTCTATCAACTTATAAACAAACGAAAAGAACTAAGGGTTGGGAGGAGGCGCATCATCTTCCTTCAAACCTTCTTTGATCTCCTTCACCGAGCGCTGAATCTGTTTTGAAAGTGGGAGAGAACGGTTGACATAACCATGAGTGTTAGTGACACCATCTCTAATGTAGCGCAGATGATCAACATTGATGTTTTGATTCTCATCAATGGATCACTGAATAGTAGCTTGTTGCTTCGAGAAGTTTTCAGTAATCACTTGTAAATTCGCTTCAACAGAGGCTTGCGCGGAAACAATGTCAGAGGAAGTCCTTTCTGCGCGCCTATCAGAACTTGAATGCGTAGCATTGAAGTGAGTTACTATCAATTCCTTCAAAACGTCCAACTTAGAAATTAAGGAGCGTGAGTTAAGAGGTGCGCCATGTTCTGCGCTTGTTGAAGGCGCAAAGGACATATGTGCGTCTGAAGCATTTTGCAACTCATCCTTGATTTCTTTCAGCTTATCCATAACATTTACTAACTTATCATTTTCACCAGTGACTAAGTCCAGCAACTTCTTAACATCAGCAGCTACACTGGTCTCTACCTGCTTAATAGCATCGATGAAAGCTTGACCATCTGTGAGCTTGATACCTCCTGCAATTCTTTCCCGAAGCTCAACAAGCGTGTCTTTGAACATGTCGTTTATTTGAGCTATAGCATCGCTCCATTGCTGAGGGGTTAGGAAATGCTTGTCCCTGATATCAGCGCCAATGCACGTTATCTCCCCTTTAATGGCAGCAATCTCGTCTGCCTGATTCGTGATCATAGAAGTATGAAGCTCAAAATGAGATTCAAGGCGTTCTTGACCCTACTGGATTTTTTGAAGAAGAGAGATTACCATACTCATATCTGGAGTGGGAGGAGTAGGCGCAGGAGTGGACTGGGGCGCAGGAGAGTGTTGAGGTGCAGTAGGAGAAGGAAGATATTCAGTACATGAACTTGGTTCTTCTGTAGTAAGGGGAGGCACAGGAGTCACAGGCGCACGAGTAGATTTGTGCGTGATTAAAGGTTCCGGCTCCCCCTCAACTTGATCCTCACTAAGGTCACCAAATAATTCAAACGATATTTTATCCCTGATTTGTTGTTGTTCAGCAGTAAGGGGAACTGGAGTTGGTTAAATAACAGGAGCAGGCGCAATGGAAGCTTTCTTGACAGGCGCAGTAGTGGTTTTCTTTTGAGGCGCACGAACACTAGGAGGAATAGGTGCAGAAGGAGCAGGTGCGCGTACATCAGCGCTAGATCCTGCGCCTTTTTGCCTTTCTTTCTGCGCCAAAGTGGCAGCCTGTTTAAGTTGATAATCTTCATCCCTTTTTCTCTGCGCTTCAGACAAACTGTCCTCCTGAGCACGCTTGAGAGCTTCCTGGTCTTCTTTATCAGTTCTGGGGCGCTTAGGTGGTCTACCCTCTTTTTCAACAACGGTTGCAATCCCTTTGCCTTTATCTGATCTTGCGCCAGTTCCAGCGCCAGGAGCATTTTCAGTTGCTGCGCCATCTGCTGCGCGTACTGCAGCGCCATCATCATTTCCTTCATCCGACTCAGTGGCTTCGTCAACCAACTGAGCACCCTTGACTCGAGGCGCGCGCTTAGCAATGCGCTTTCTGCGCCTTTTTAGCACCAAGCTATCCTTAACAAAAATTGGTACATCGTCTGTTTTAAAGACGGGATTCCATTAAGAAACTGAGCAAGAGCTGGATAAGTGAGGAAAATCTTCGTAAGAATACGGCAGTGAGTCTTGAACTTTGTCTTTCCTTCACTCTTATTCTTGTTATACTTGATTATCTGCTCTGACAAGGTCTTGAACAAGATTTGAGGCCAATTTAACTTAGCATTTCCCATAATGGCAGCAGTATACTCCCACTGCTCCCACCATGAATCTGTTTACGTTGCCGGTTTTGAACACGATATAAGTATCTACCAGATGCGCTATATGAGCGAGCAGATAACCACCATCCCTAATCTCAACATTTTTGATGTTATTCAGAAGAGTGGGGATATTGAGATAGGTACGTGCAACAATGTTCTGCGCGGCTACTGAGTAAGTGTTTGTTTGACCTGCTACGCTTTAAGGGCCAGTAGTGCTGAAACTAACTATGTTCTTGATTGTGCCAGTAGGAATAGTTATATCAACATTGTGAACAGTGGCGCGTATCCTGTAGCGCACGAATCCTTCAGCAGGTATCTCAACAAGAGCAGCAGTGGAGAAGAATTCATCAACGAGAAGTGGAGAATGGAAAGGTTGATCTAGCGTGAATAAGGGAGTAAGTCCATCAGTGTGAAGGGTTGAGATGATTTCAAGACCTATAGGATCTAATGAGAGCTCAGCTAGATCAATTGTTTCACCGAGCCTAAAATTTGCAATATCCTACAAAAACAATGATGATTTAAGTTAGAAGTGAATTTAGGCGCATAGAATCATAAAAATGAGCAAAGTATAGAAAAGGCACACAAGAAATTTGAGGCGCGTAGAAGAATCAGGCGCAGAGAATCATAGGCGCATAAGATAGCGCAATGGTTCAAGGCGCATGATTGTAGTAGGCGCATGAAATTTAAGAGGCGCATAGATATACAAGGCGCATTCTATGGTTAAAAAAAATACTAAGGAAAAATTTAAACATAGAAAAATTGACTAATTGTGAATTGAGGCGCATAAGACATTTAGGTGCAAAGTGTTATCATGCGCATGAATGATTGAGGCGCATAACATTTGTAATAGCTAGAGGCGCATATACATGTTAGGCGCATGAATCACTTGAGGCGCATAATATCAAAAGGCGCATAAATAAACTAGGCGCATGAATTCATAGTTAGGCGCATAACTATGTAAAAGATTTGAACTTAGCATAAAAACACACAAAATATCACAAATAAGTAAAAATCATAAACATGAAAGAAATAAGAATCAAACATGAAAATTTTGAAAAACAAGTTTTTGAAAAACAAGAAACCCAAGTCATGCAAAAATAACGAAGAACACGAAGAATATGTCTTGAGTGCTCGAAGAACACCAAGAACACGAAAATCGTGAAACTCCACCAAATCAAACATACAAAATATCAAACGACCGCATGAATACAAGGATATGAAAATGCAAACCAAAACAAGAACAAAACAACAACAAATCCAGAAAAAGGATTCAAAGATCTGAAATTTTAAAGTTCAAAATGAAAAATCTTCATATTCGCAAAATATAACGAATTGATCGTCGAAAAGTTTTGTTATAAAGATTCTAAATTGAAAAATGAACATAACCCAACAAAAGATTTTGAAAATGGAGAATCGAAGCAAGTTTAATCAAAGGAAATGGATTTTCGGTATTGAAAAGAACACGCAAACCCAGAAACGAATTTTTTTTTGCAGAAAATACGAAAATTAAAGAGATTAAGGGTTTAGAAGTCATACCATTTCGTCTTGGTTTGTCTTTGTTGCTTTCTTAGGACCCATATATATCACAAATATGAAGAAATGGAGAAGAAATGATGAAAAAAATATATATATATATATAGAGAGAGAGACGGACTGGGAGAGAGAGAGAGAGAGAGAGAGAGAGAGAGAGAGAGAAAGAAGGAGGTAATGATGAAAAAGGAAAATGGAAGGTGTAAGGTTAGTATATATAGGGTCAGTTTTTCTAGAAAAGGGGGAAGTGAAAAGATTAGCATTTATGAGGGGTTTTTAAGGATGGGAAGGGTAATAAATGCTGAATGACCCAAAGTACACTTGATGTGACATTTTGAGTACAGAAAAATTGTCCCACTTCCCTCATAAGTGTATGAACAATTATGACCAAATTTTTGCACAAACCCCAAAAACATCTATTTTGGTGTAAGTTTGGGGTGCAAGAAATATATCTCCAGAAAATAAAATTTTGAAAAACGAAAAACGAGGGAAAATTAATTGCACAACTACCCTTGAACAATTATGGAATGTCAAAAGACAAAGATTCTCCATAATAAATGATAATAAGAAACGTACCTGGTACTTGTGAAAATTGAATACGTTCAATCATTGAAACTTTAAATATGGTAGCATTGATTGAGCCGCAATCATAAATAGCTGCATGGGAGGCGCATAACTCATCGAGGCGCGCAGTATGATTTAGGCGCATAAGGCACTTTGGGCGCGCAGAGAGTGAGGCGCGTACACAAGCGCATAAAGTTTCCTTGAAACTTAAAAGATGATTTAACTTTTAAACCTAGGATATTTAACTCAAACACACATAAAATCATTAGTAATAACAAAACAATATGTACTAGTTGAGTTCAAGCATACCCATTTCACTTCTCAAAAAGATGAACCGTTTCGCGTCAAGTGCTTTCGTTAGAATGTCGGCGATTTGATAGTCGGTTCCCACGTGTTCCAAATGAATATTGCCTTTTTCCACGTGGTCTTTGAGGAAGTGATATTTGATGTCGATGTGCTTGGTCTTTGAGTGCATGATAGGATTTTCAGAAACCGCAATTGTTGATGTATTGTCGCAGTAGATGGGACAATTTTCTTCGATTATATCATAGTCCACCAATTGCTGCTTTATCCATAGAATCTGACAGCAACAACTTCCCGCAGCATTATATTCTGCTTTCGTTGTTGATACAGACACTGAAGCTTGTTTCTTACTTGCCCATGACACAAGTCGATATCCGAGAAAATGACTAGTGTTACTTGTGCTTTTCCTATCAATTGTGCACGCTGCATAATTCGCATCTAAATAACCTACAAGTTTAAAATTCGAATCTTTGGTGTACCAAAGTCCAAGGTTAACAGTGCCAGAGAGATATCGTATAATACATTTCACAGCAATCAAGTGCGCTTCTCTAGGGTCAGATTTGTCGTGCCCCAGACCCGTGGTCCTACTTGGACCCACGCTCGGGACACGATTGGAAGACGTCATAAAACACTTTTGAATTTTTTTCGAAATATACTTTCATAAAGTTTAACAAATCCACACTTGAAGTTCAAAGACTTCCACTGACTTTCAAACAAACTTTCACAAACGAAACTATTTAGCCCGAAGGCTTACAAACCTTTATACCAATGTACTCACACCAACATTATCCAAAATATAGGTGTTACAAGACGATGAAGTCAAGGAAACTCTACCCAAAAGGTTATACATTTATGTAATGTAACCTTGACAAAACAAAACCCAACTCTTACCACTTTCAACGTCCTCCGTGCCAAAGTGTCCTATCCCCTGGACTTGCTTTTATCTAAAACAGTAAACAAATAAGGGGTGAGAATGAATCTCAGTAAGTTACTAAAATGCAACTACATTACATGCTTATATGATAAACATAAAGGAACAATATCACAAATGATCATATAGCATATAGCACATAATATGAGAGGCTCCCTATCGCCAACCGTCCCATACCGGTTGGAAATAACGACCAACTCATCATACAACACATAGTGTAGGAGTAAACACTCCTACGAGGATACCAAGCCAAGGTTTACTGAAATAACATGATCATCAGAGAAAACCATCTGAGAAAACCATCTGAATAACCATCTGAGAAGACCATCTGTCTTAAACCATCTGAGCAGCATAAATAGCTGAAGCCGGGATCCCGAAAACCAAACAATATCCAACAGAGCCAAAGTAACAACGGGCAGCATCAATAGCTGAAACAGGTTTCCGGAACCATATAACATAACAACAACAATAGTGGGAGAAAATGACACAAAGTCATACCCCTAAATGCTCACGCGAGGGAGCGAGTTCATCCCATCCAAGGCCAATCTGGACTGAGGAAATAGGTCCAGTGGAAAAGCCTTATAGTGCACTTAACTGATGCCACTACAATGCCTTCCACCTCCACTCGATAACATCCCAAACCTGGGAAATAGGACCAGTGGAAAAACCTTATAGTGAACTTGGCTAGTGTGCCACTATAATGTTTTCCACCTCCACTCGATAACACACAAAACCAGCTGGACTTTCAACAAAGAGCACAGTAATAAATACTTGCTAAAACAACAACCAGGGCATGATTCCATAGAAGGAAACCACACAAGCTCATCATAGAGAAGTAAACACGTTTTCACAATAATGTGCACAATCTTGACATTACGTCACCACACAATCCATCTACACAATCACATTAAGTCAAACCCGATCACAAAGGACCAATTCTATCATTTTGATACCTCATAACAATTATATAGGCATCCTAGGACATCGCCTAAGACCTAGCCCAGTACTTAACGAAAAACAAACAGTTGTTAAAACTCAGACTGCTCAGCCGCTCCACTGCAGAATGGCCAATTCCCAGGAAAAATCTAACAAAGTTCACTTTCATTACCAAGTTGTTACCCAATCCTAAAGCACAACAACATCATTATAACTTCACAACACTACCATGCCAACCTCATCTAGCATATACCCATAATAATAAAAGTTATTACTACTCCTTCCGTCCCAAATTTACAAGTATAATAAAAGTTATTACTACTCCCTCCGTCCCAAATTTACAAGTATAATAAAAGTTATTACTACTCCCTCCGTCCCAAATTTACAAGTATAATAAAAGTTATTACTACTCCCTCCGTCCCAAATTTACAAGTATATATAAAAGTATACCAAAACATCATTTCACCACATATTAAGCATATATAGCATGATTATGACCATTTTAATATTAAAGGGGATTAGTAACTTACCCATTTACGAAATCACACTGACAATGATTTTTGTTCGGTCTATATTGATCACCTAGTCAAGATTCACAATTGTACGACGTCCGATAATCGAATTTGAGATGGAAATGGATTTTACGACGAAAGTTAAGTTGGTAAACTCAGCTTCGTTCTCTACTGCCTTTCCTATGTTTTTGTAAGTGTTGTTAAAGAAACATAGCTTTCTTAGTTACTAGGAAATGAATAAATATAGCGGTGTGAGTTGGTTCTATGGATGCCACGAATCACTCAACTTAACCCGGGCAGTCGGTCAAAATTCCATTAGGCTATACACTTCTTTTTCTTCTTTTATTTTATTTTAATGGGAGTATGGTATTATAAAATACAACCATGGAAGACCCACTGAATTTCCTCGGCCCAAACAGTTTCAAGAAGGCCACGTGATACTAAACTAGATTGTCCAAGGCTATTGGTTGGTCAAAGAAAAGTCAACATGATTCAACCTTTTCTATTGGATGAGAATTCAGCCATTTTGACAGATCACCTGGACTGATTCACACAGTCAATTTACACAAACAATGTGGATATGGAAATCTTTATGAGTCTAGTTCATAATGCACTTTTCGTTTCATCAATCGGAATTTTCTACACAAAGTTATGCCCGTTTTAATGCAGACTAGTCGAGCTGCCAAAAATGACGATATTTGATTTAATAATATCTTCTTTTGTGCTATTTCGCTTATTTCAAAGGTATATAAACACAAGAAATAATATACCCAAATCATAAACACGTCAAATAGTAACAAATAAAAATGCTACCAAAATGACATGCAAGAATGATGTGAAGCCCAAATGAAAGTAGACGCGAACTAAGCTAAGCGTGACCGCTCGCTAGGTTCTTACAATTACTACTAACCAAAATAGTAACACAATTAATCTAACAATATGTGCAAGTCATAAAATATGATGCAACACATAAAATGCACACATAATGTCAAATTAAAATCCCCAAAATATATAAATAAATAGGAACAGGTTTTTGGGGTCGTTACAATCACTCCCCCTTAAAGAAAATTCGTCCCGAATTTTAGGGTTTACTTACCTCGACCCTCAAATAACCCAGGATACTTCCTTTCATTTCAATCCCGAAGCTTCATACTGAGTTCAATATCCTCTAAACTTTAGACACACAAGAGAAGAATCATAAACATCCCTCGGAGCATAGAAACATGGAATATATTATAAACATCGTCCAAAGAAGGAAGTAACACAAGACGACAAGTTCAATCTCTAGCTCTTTCAAAAATCTCAAAAGAACTGATATGTTAAGTAAACTCCACGAGAAGTAAGAGTATATCCCTTGAATTTTAAGAATCAACTAAACCAGTTCTCAACATCTTCTCAAGAATCTGAATGGTTATTCCTAACTGACCATCTGTCTGAGGATGAGAAGATTTGGTAACTAATCCACTATCAGTCAACGTTATTGATTTCATCTATTCAGTGCAGCTCCTTCAATGAAACTTTTCGAAATAAATTCATATCCACTCAGAAATCTCAAGGCTCATCACAAACCAACTGATCACTGATATTCTACTTCCAGATTATTCGCAGCTCCAGGACTTAGTTGAATGCTTAGAATTTTGCGGGTCAACAAATCAAAGGTAACTCTTCAAATTTATCTCAATACTCTACATTTACTTGGGTTCATAATTAAATTGGTCTTGTGTATCTCTTCAATTATCTATAGTTGAATTCCGTTATACATGTTGGTTCCACTAAGTGTTGACCACATACTCTACCACAAAAGTTAAAGTTCCATCACTAGCAACGCACAAAATCGGGTTGTCTATCCTCGTTCATTCCACTAGAAATTTTCTATAGTTGAAATCCTTCAATAAAGTAGAACTTAAAGTTTTCACAATCGCAAAATCACCCCATATCTCATTTCACAAAGATTTCAAAATGTTAATTCCTCTAACATTCTCCAGTTAGTTTTATCAAACATGAACTATAAGTCAAGATATCCTCTAACACATTACCTTTCTCCGATGATATAAAATAGTAAACACTTCAAATATAACTCCATCAAAGTCATTCACTAATGCAATGGATGTATAATCGCAATAAATCTCAATTTATGGGTAGGATAATTTTTGTTCATAAAGAATCAATCTTCTCAAAGCACACATTGTTACCGTTCCATTCTGAAGCAATAAACATCTCAATCACTCTTTAAGGCATCTCAATGAATAATGAATTATTAAATCCACTATAATGGTAAAACTCGACATATCCACTAGAAAATAATAACACAGATCATATCTTCTAGATAACGATAATACTAGTCAAATCCATTAAGCAATACCAATACTGAAGTTGTCATCAGCTCTTGTTTCAACAATTAACTCGCAACAATTAAACTCATTCCACTCTTACCAATCCATCGAGAAAGTATCTTTCTATGCCGAATAGTTAACACGGCAACTACCTGAGAATCCATCAATGAATCTCTAATAATATACCAATCTCAACCACTCAAAATAACCCAAGGTTCTCCTCAAGAAACAAGTACCACTCAAGGGGAAATACACTTAAAATCTCACAAGGAAATGATATCTTCTAATTTAAATGCAAATATTTCACTACTAACTCCATAAACCAACTACCAGGCACTCGTGACAACAATTTACAAGTTTTGATGCATAAAAAGCATGAATGCTAAACACACACATATGTAAAACTCCACCACAATAACATTAAAATCTTGTGATGGCAACATCACTAAACCGTCAAGTAAAGCATGCTCATGAATACGCACATCACAAGTACACGACACTTTATCGGTCGTCAAACACTTTATCGCTCAGAAGACACATGTAATCAAGAGACAAAATGCACAAACACACAAGTATGCGAAGAGCCAGGGTCTATAAGTGTATGTGCTCTCAGACTAGACATAGAAATTATACCTTCAGTCACATTAGGAGGATCCGAAATTTGCTGTTGAGTAATGGCAAAGACACGACCCTGCACTTTAGGCCTTCCTAAAGAATCCCTCTTCTGGCCCTGTGAAGACCCAACTACTCTTTCCAAAGACTGATTAGTGAACCTGGAACAATGCCTCTGGAAATGACCCAACTGACCGCAATTCATACATCTACCTTGTTTCTTCCAACATTTCTCTTCAGAATGCCCTTCTTTTTGACAATAGTTACAAACCTTCTTATTTTGATACCCTAAGGTGTTACCTTGATTTCTGTTACCCGATTGCCGTTTAGAAGATCCCCTAAACTGTGAAAATGCTCCTTGATTTCCTCTATTATCACCACGTTGTTGTTGTGGTTGTTTCCCTTGTCCTCCTTGTCTTCCTCCACCCTATTCTTCCATCTTTCTCTTGTGTTCAACTATATCATGCTCCACCTGGTAAGCACGATCAATCGCATCTTGCAAGTCCTGAAATTTGTGGGAGATAAGCTGTGTTCTAATCACTGTTCTCAACCCTTTCACGAACCTCATAGTCTTCCTTTCTTCAGTAGCTACCAAGTAATGACAATGCCTAGCCAATTAAGTGAACTTGGCAACATACTCAGCTACCGTCATCATATTCTGCTCTAAGTTAAGAAACTCAACCTCTTTCCGATCTTGATCTACTTTTGGGATGAAATGTTCTTTGAATTTCTTCACAAAAGTCTCCCAAACATAAGGTACATGTGCTTCATCCCAACTAACTTTCACCACCTTCCACCAATACTCTGCAGCTCCAATTAATTTGTAAGTAGAAAATCCGACTCTATCCTCCTCAGAACATTGTAAAACATCAAAGATTTTCTCCATACATTCAATCCATCTCTCAGCTTTAGTAGCATCAGGCTCTCCATCATATCCCATAAGCTTCATTTTCAGAAACTGTTCTAACTCGTATCTTGGAGGTGCTTGTTCTCCTCCTTGCCTTTGATCATTAATTGCTTTCATAGCGACTTCAAACATACCTTGGAACATGTTTCGAGCCTCTTCTCTAACATTATCTTGACCTGAAGGCCCAGATTGATCACCCTCGGTTCCAACCATTTTCAATAAGTACCTGCATAAGACACTCAATGTTACTCACTCTATACCCCACTACCCGCCTAGGTCATTTAGTCATTCTAGACCATCTACAACCTAGCTCTGATACCAACTGTCGTGCCCCAGACCCGTGGTCCTACTTGGACCCACGCTCGGGACACGATTGGAAGACGTCATAAAACACTTTTGAATTTTTTTCGAAATATACTTTCATAAAGTTTAACAAATCCACACTTGAAGTTCAAAGACTTCCACTGACTTTCAAACAAACTTTCACAAACGAAACTATTTAGCCCGAAGGCTTACAAACCTTTATACCAATGTACTCACACCAACATTATCCAAAATATAGGTGTTACAAGACGATGAAGTCAAGGAAACTCTACCCAAAAGGTTATACATTTATGTAATGTAACCTTGACAAAACAAAACCCAACTCTTACCACTTTCAACGTCCTCCCGTGCCAAAGTGTCCTATCCCCTGGACTTGCTTTTATCTAAAACAGTAAACAAATAAGGGGTGAGAATGAATCTCAGTAAGTTACTAAAATGCAACTACATTACATGCTTATATGATAAACATAAAGGAACAATATCACAAATGATCATATAGCATATAGCACATAATATGAGAGGCTCCCTATCGCCAACCGTCCCATACCGGTTGGAAATAACGACCAACTCATCATACAACACATAGTGTAGGAGTAAACACTCCTACGAGGATACCAAGCCAAGGTTTACTGAAATAACATGATCATCAGAGAAAACCATCTGAGAAAACCATCTGAATAACCATCTGAGAAGACCATCTGTCTTAAACCATCTGAGCAGCATAAATAGCTGAAGCCGGGATCCCGAAAACCAAACAATATCCAACAGAGCCAAAGTAACAACGGGCAGCATCAATAGCTGAAACAGGTTCCGGAACCATATAACATAACAACAACAATAGTGGGAGAAAATGACACAAAGTCATACCCCTAAATGCTCACGCGAGGGAGCGAGTTCATCCCATCCAAGGCCAATCTGGACTGAGGAAATAGGTCCAGTGGAAAAGCCTTATAGTGCACTTAACTGATGCCACTACAATGCCTTCCACCTCCACTCGATAACATCCCAAACCTGGGAAATAGGACCAGTGGAAAAACCTTATAGTGAACTTGGCTAGTGTGCCACTATAATGCTTTCCACCTCCACTCGATAACACACAAAACCAGCTGGACTTTCAACAAAGAGCACAGTAATAAATACTTGCTAAAACAACAACCAGGGCATGATTCCATAGAAGGAAACCACACAAGCTCATCATAGAGAAGTAAACACGTTTTCACAATAATGTGCACAATCTTGACATTACGTCACCACACAATCCATCTACACAATCACATTAAGTCAAACCCGATCACAAAGGACCAATTCTATTATTTTGATACCTCATAACAATTATATAGGCATCCTAGGACATCGCCTAAGACCTAGCCCAGTACTTAACGAAAAACAAACAAGTTGTTAAAACTCAGACTGCTCAGCCGCTCCACTGCAGAATGGCCAATTCCCAGGAAAAATCTAACAAAGTTCACTTTCATTACCAAGTTGTTACCCAATCCTAAAGCACAACAACATCATTATAACTTCACAACACTACCATGCCAACCTCATCTAGCATATACCCATAATAATAAAAGTTATTACTACTCCTTCCGTCCCAAATTTACAAGTATAATAAAAGTTATTACTACTCCTTCCGTCCCAAATTTACAAGTATAATAAAAGTTATTACTACTCCCTCCGTCCCAAATTTACAAGTATAATAAAAGTTATTACTACTCCCTCCGTCCCAAATTTACAAGTATAATAAAAGTTATTACTACTCCCTCCGTCCCAAATTTACAAGTATATATAAAAGTATACCAAAACATCATTTCACCACATATTAAGCATATATAGCATGATTATGACCATTTTAATAATTAAAGGGGGATTAGTAACTTACCCATTTACGAAAATCACACTGACAAATGATTTTTGTTCGGTCTATATTGATCACCTAGTCAAGATTCACAATTGTACGACGTCCGATAATCGAATTTGAGATGGAAATGGATTTTACGACGAAAGTTAAGTTGGTAAACTCAGCTTCGTTCTCTACTGCCTTTCCTATGTTTTTGTAAGTGTTGTTAAAGAAACATAGCTTTCTTAGTTACTAGGAAATGAATAAATATAGCGGTGTGAGTTGGTTCTATGGATGCCACGAATCACTCAACTTAACCCGGGCAGTCGGTCAAAATTCCATTAGGCTATACACTTCTTTTTCTTCTTTTATTTTATTTTAATGGGAGTATGGTATTATAAAATACAACCATGGAAGACCCACTGAATTTCCTCGGCCCAAACAGTTTCAAGAAGGCCACGTGATACTAAACTAGATTGTCCAAGGCTATTGGTTGGTCAAAGAAAAGTCAACATGATTCAACCTTTTCTATTGGATGAGAATTCAGCCATTTTGACAGATCACCTGGACTGATTCACACAGTCAATTTACACAAACAATGTGGATATGGAAATCTTTATGAGTCTAGTTCATAATGCACTTTTCGTTTCATCAATCGGAATTTTCTACACAAAGTTATGCCCGTTTTAATGCAGACTAGTCGAGCTGCCAAAAATGACGATATTTGATTTAATAATATCTTCTTTTGTGCTATTTCGCTTATTTCAAAGGTATATAAAACACAAGAAATAATATACCCAAATCATAAACACGTCAAATAGTAACAAATAAAAATGCTACCAAAATGACATGCAAGAATGATGTGAAGCCCAAATGAAAGTAGACGCGAACTAAGCTAAGCGTGACCGCTCGCTAGGTTCTTACAATTACTACTAACCAAAATAGTAACACAATTAATCTAACAATATGTGCAAGTCATAAAATATGATGCAACACATAAAATGCACACATAATGTCAAATTAAAATCCCCAAAATATATAAAATAAATAGGAACAGGTTTTTGGGGTCGTTACAAGATTGATAACGAGCGCAAACACAAACACTAAACATTATATCAGGCCTACTAGCAGTAAGATAAAGGAGTGAGCCAATCATACCTCGATAGAGCGTTTGATCAACACGGTTACCTTTTAAATCCTTGTCGAGGTTATTACCGGTAGCCATTGGAGTGTCGTATGCTTTAGCATTCTCAAGTCCAAACTTCTTTATTAGATCCCTTGTATACTTAGCTTGATTGATAAAAATGCCTTCATTCATTTGCTTGATTTGAAGCCCGAGGAAGAATGTGAGTTGTCCCATCATGCTCATTTTAAACTTGCTCTTCATTAGTTTCTCAAAGCGCTTGCACAACAATTCATTAGTAGAGCCAAATATAATATCATCAACATAAATTTGAACAAGTAATTTATGACCATTATCTTTGGCAATGAAAAGAGTTGTATCAATTTTACCGCGAGTGAAGCCTTTCTCTATGAGAAACTTGGATAGTATATCATACCATGCTCTTGGCGCTTGCTTGAGCCCATACAAAGCTTTCTGGAGTTTGTAAATGTGATTTGGAAATTGTGAATCTTCAAACCCAGGTGGTTGAGCTACATAGACTTTTTCTTGAAGTTCACCATTTAGAAACGCGCTCTTCACATCCATTTGATATAACTTGAAGTTCTTGTGAGCGGCGTAAGCTAGAAAGAGTCTAACAGCTTCAAGTCTTGCTACGGGTGCAAAGGTTTCATCGTAATCAATTCCTTCTTCTTACCTATAGCCTTGTGCAACCAACCTTACTTTGTTTCTTGTGATGGTTCCATTCTCATCCATCTTGTTTCTGAACACCCATTTCGTACCAATCACTCCTTGATCAGTTGGTCTTGGAACAAGAGTCCAAACCTTACATCGTTCAAATTGATTGAGTTCTTCTTGGATTGCAATAACCCAATTAGGATCTTGGAGTGCTTCATCAGCCTTCTTCGGTTTAATTTGAGAGATAAATGCAGTGTAAGCATCAAAGTTTGTAGCTCTCCTTGTACGAACACCAACTTGTAAATCACCAATGATATTAGCAATTGGGTGACCTCTAACTTCACGAATTTCAGGAGGTAAGTTAGGTTGAGTCATAGTAACTTGAAGGTCTTCAATTGGTACATCTTCACCAGCTTCAAAATCATCAAAATTTGGAGGTTGAACTGGTTCAGAATTGAAACTAGGGTTAACACCAGATGCAGCAGTAGATATAGGCGCGTGAGGGGAATCTAGAGGCGCATCATTCAAGGGAGGCGCAACTGAAGATTCATTTGGCGCGCCATAAATAGAATTAGGCGCAACTGATATAGATGGATTTCCTTGAGTAGATGTATTCTGATCTTGTGTAGGCGAAACATGAATAGGAGCACCTGTCTCATTAAACTCAACAGAATCATCAGCAACATTTGGAGCCAAATGTGGCTTAAGGAGAGAATGTTCATCAAATGTAACATGTACAAATTCAACTATCACTAATGTAGATCTATTAAAAACGCGAAAAGCTTTAGAATGTTTGGCATACCCAACAAAAATACCTTCGTCGGCTTTGGCATCGAATTTACCTTTATGTTCGTTTCCGTTGTAGAGGATATAATATTTGCAACCAAAGATCTTGAAGAATGCAATGTTGAGAGTTCTACCATGCCAAAGTTCATACGGAGTCTTGTTGTGAAGTTTGTTGATGAGGAAACGATTTTGAGTAAAACACGCAGTGTTGATAGCTTCTTCCCAAAAGTATTTAGGCAATTTAGCTTCAGCTATCATCGTCTTTCCCATTTCAATCAACGTCCTATTCTTTCTTTCCACAACGCCGTTTTGTTGAGGAACTCCAGCGGTTGAGAAGTTGTGATCTATCCCATGGTCGTCGCAGTATCGAGCAACACCGTTGTTCTTGAATTCTGTTCCATTGTCGGATCGAACACTAACGATGTCATCTTCTTTTTTGGTTTGGAGCAGTCTGAATAAGGTGGTCAAAATGTCATAATAATCATCTTTTGAGATCATCATTTCCACCCATGTATATCTTGAATAATCATCCACCACAACTAGAGTATACTTGTTTCTTCTAATACTTGCGGTGGTGACTGGTCCAAATAGATTAATGTGCAGTAGTTGCAAACATCTAGTAGTTGAAGGATTTGTCTTGCTTGAGAAAGACTTTTTCGGTTGTTTGCCAAGTTGACACGCGGCGCACTTCTTGTCATGATGATCAGCAACCTTAGGAAGTCCTTTAACAAGATTATTCCTGCTGAGTTTAGATAGATACTTGAATTTCAAGTGACTTAAGCGCTTGTGCCACATCTAACTATTTTCGCTCACACTTTTAGCTACAAAACAAAGATTAGTACTCGAGTTCATACTATGGAAATTAATAATATAAATATTTGTCTTACGATATCCCGTGAGTAATGTAGCTCCAGTTTTTCCATTCTTGATAAGACATTGCGTTGAAGTAAAATGGCATTCTAATCCTTTGTCGCAGAATTGAGATATGGATAATAAATTGTGCTTGAGCCCTTCGACGAGAGAGACTCTTTCAATGCACACTTTGTCTTTCTTGAGCTTTCCATATGCTACAATTTGACCTTTGTTGTTATCACCAAATGTTACGGAGGGACCTCTTTCTTCATAAACATCTTCAAGTAAGGATTCATCTCCAGTCATGTGTTGTGAACACCCACTATCGAGAATCCATTCATACGTTTTAGCTTTAGAAGATCCAGCCATGAAGCAAAGAACCTTTTCAGCTTCCTTGAATAGCTTTTCTTGCTTTTCAATGTCTTCATCATGATTGATTTTAGGAATTGGTGCAACTTGTGGTCTGATGTAATCACTCTTTCTGAGTTTGCTTCTAGCACTCAGATCACATCTAGAAAATAACAATCCACCATCGCTTTGAGCCGGAGTGAGAAATCCTTGTTTAACGAGCTCGCTGATGGTTGGTCCTTTCTTCTTTTTCACCTCTTGAAAACCTGCAGCTTTCTTGATTGGTTTATTCAAGACATTCATATCAGGAACATCCTTTGAGTAGTCATCATCAGAATCATAAACTTCATCTTCATCATCCTTTGCCACCAAACAAACAAGTCCATCATCAGAATCTTCATCGCTCTCTTCTGAGTCTGTTTCAATCCAAGTGTTCTGCTCATTTGCTGGTGATTCTTCTTCAGCAACCATTCCCTTGTGACGAGTGAATTTGGAACTAAACTTTAGAGTATGGCTGCTCTTCTTCTTTATGTACTCAAATTTGGGAATTGGGTAGCTTGAAGCAAAGTGTCCTGGTTTCCTGCAATTAAAACAAACAAGGTCTTCTTTTCTTTTAGATTCACTGCTCCTCATGAACTTTGGAGGAGCTCTGGTTGTAGATCCTTGAGCTTTGTTGAATGAGCCGGGTTTTGAGAATTTTCTGAACTTCTGGAATCTCTTCACAAATAAAGCGAAGTCTTCATCATCCATGTCTAATAGCTCAGAAGTAGAAGTTTTAGGATCCGAACTTTTCTCATCTTGTACCGGCGCAGGCACATGCGCTTCCTCTCTATGTGCCACTATTACTATGGATTTTGATTTTCCTTCAGTTTCGCTGATGCGCTAAAGTTTGAGCTCATAAACCTTGAGATTTGTATAAAGATTCCTTAAAGTCCATACATCTAAAGTTCCAGCGTCTTCAAGGGCGCTAGATTTATGTAGTTATCTTGATCCAAAAGCAGCAAGGAAATTAGTGTTTAATTCCTTATTAGAGAACTTCTTTCCAAGTGAAATACAGAGATTTATAATTTCACAATAGCGTTCATAAGTCTGACTTAATGTTTCACCGGGGAGTTGAGAGAAATTGTTGAATCTCTTTTTCACTTCATATCTCTTATTCTCCTTGCAAACCGTGTCTCCTTCTATATGCTCTTCAATAGCATCCCATAACTCGTTGGCGGTAGCACAATGCATGACTTGTTGTTTCATAGCCGTGCTTAGAGTGCTAAGGAGAATATTTCTTGCTTTTCCATCATTTGAAACTCTTCTCAATTCTTCTTCAGTTCACTCTTCCCTTGGTTTCTTGATAGTTGGTTGAGCAGCGTTGGTGCGTGGATTTGGATTCGCTTTCATAGGGATATAAGGTCCATAAATCACGGTGTCATGAAGCCTTTTATCGATTGAGGTGAGATGAGTCGAGATGCTGAATTTCCACACATCAAAATGATCTTCATCAAAGACTGGAACATGTGTGTAGTTAGCAATTGCCGAAGGTTTTGAGTTTGCCATATCGAATAGTCACCCAAGCTGTTAAGCTTGAAAAACAAAGATGTTTTATAAAGGTGTTAGCTCTGATACCACTTGTTGGTCCCAAAGGGAAACAAGGGTATGGAAAATAGCTAGAGGGAGGGTGAATAGCTGTTTTAAAATTCTTTTCGTACCCTTGATAAACTCAATTGCAAATGCGCACTTTATCAAATAAGCGTTATGAAATGCGCCTAAGTGAGTGAGTGAAATGCACAGCGGAATTTAGTTAAGTAGATAGGCGCAAAGTATGATAAAGGGGGCGCACACACACTCTAAGTATTTTGGCTCAAAGTGAGTGAAATAAGGAGCTAAGGAAAATGATATAACCAACACAACACAATTCAATCCAATCAATCTACAATGAGTAAACAAGCAAATAGTGAGATAAGATAATAACTTGAAAGTAAATGACAAGAGATTAATACGCGCTATTTGGAGAGGTTCGATCAATGAAAGATCTACATCCTCTACCAAGATGGTTAGTCTTGGATTTCTAATGGAGATCTTATAATATGAGTGAGTGTTACAAATTACAACGTTTGAGCTTATACACTAACTCAAGATCTAATATTCTATGAAAGAACAAATCCTAGACAAAACCGGTGTATCTCTTAAAGAAAGATCTAAGTGATCAAACTTAAAGAGGTGCGTGTGTGATTTTAGATTCAAGGCTCTTCAGATCATTGAGATTGAGAGCACAAGAAAACTAAAGTGTTTTTGCTTGAGGATCTGGGCTAATTATGAAGGTAAGAAGATGTTCTTGAGAATTCTGGAAAATCAAAGTGCAATCTTTAAATTTTCAACAAATGCTTGAGAGAGAAATTCAGAGATTCTTAGCCACTTCAAAACGTTTGAAGTTATGGGGTATTTATAGTAGAGCCCTAAAAACTAGCCATTGGAAATCCCTTGTGGATAAGGTTAAAGGACAGATGTGTTGTCGCTCATTGAGTGGAGCGCGTGTCCTTTTATATCCGTTAGACACATAACACAAATATGGCCGTTATGGACAGGTGTCCTTAGATGCGGGTGCATACGTGTTATTTTTCCACCGTTGGATCATTGGCGTAGTTTGAATTTCTTCAAGTCTTCATGTCTTCAATAAATCACCAAGTGTTAGATTAACATCAAAGAGGGCGCATGATCCATTTGGGGCCCGTAGCATAGCGCGTGCCTATGAGGCGCATAGGCACAGGCTATAGGCGCATGGCGCGAGCCTTGAATAAACATTGTGATTTTCTTCACTCTTGACATTCTTGCCCTATTCCTAAGACTATTCTATTACAATGGTCTACCTAAAAAATGAAGTATAAATACTTCTTACATATGGGTCTTAAGTCCTTGAAATAAAACTTAGGTGATGGATCAATCAAATCTAATCAATCCTATTTACATTGAAACTGAGATATATGTGGGCATACCCAACAACCTACTACAGAGAAAGTATAGATGAAAATATTTTCTAATCGGCTATAAATGATCTATTCAACGCCCTGAACATTTAGGTAAAGTCGGAATTTAGAACGGAGGATTAATTGATACGAAGAAAAATCAAATTTGAAAAGGAACCCTTACCTTTTTCTTCTTCTTCTCTGAAAGAGATTTTTAAGGGAAAGTGAATGTGTGTGTGAGTGTGTCGCAGAGAGAGATAAGGGGGAGATAAGAATGAGCAATTTGATTTTTTTAAGTTTCATTTAGGCCCTCCAAACTTGACTAAAACCAAAGTTTCAACTTTAATCATTTACCTCCTAAATGATACTAATCTAATAAATTAAATCTAACACAAATAATCAAGTAAATAATTCTAAACAAGTAAAAATATGCAAAAAAAAATACACACACAAGCTCAATTTATTTTTAAAATAGTGTCGGGTTTTTGGGGTCGTTACAGTCACTCCCCCCTTAAAAAAAATTCGACCCGAATTTTAAAAATACTTACCAAGATGATCAAACAACCACGGATACTTTCTTTCCATTTCTTCCCGATGTTCCCAAGTTAACTCTTCAACGTTATGATTCCTCCATACCACCCTAACAAGTGGAATACTCTTGTTTCTCAACTCTTGGACTTTGGTATCGATCACCTGAATTGGTTGCTCCTCATAAGACATGTTCGGCTCAATCTCTTCCGGTACTTCTGACAACACATGAGATGGATCATACACATACTTACGAAGCGTTGAAACATGAAACACACTATGCATCTTGCCTAGGGAAGGCGGCAACGCAAGACGATAAGCAAGATTTCCAACCCTTTCCACAATCTCAAAAGGTCCGATATACCTTGGAGCAAGTTTACCTTTTTTACCATACCTTCTTATTCCCACCTTTGGAGAAACTTTAAAAAACACAAAGTCACCCATCTGAAACTCAAGATCTCGCCTCCGGTGATCGGAATAGCTCTTTTGTCTACTTTGAGCAGTTTTCAATCGATCCCAAATAAGCTTGACTTTTTCAACCGAATCATGAACCATATCAATACCCCAAAGTTTGGCTTCTCCGACTTCATCCCAACAAATAGGAGACCTACACTTCCTTCCGTACAAAGCTTCATAAGGAACCATCTCAATACTCGACTGATAACTGTTATTATAAGCAAACTCGGCAAGTGGTAGATGAGTATCCCAAGAATCTGAGAAATCAACTGAATAAGCCCGTAACATATCTTCAAGAATCTAAATCGTTCTTTCGGATTGGCCGTCAGTTTGAGGATGAAACGCCGTACTAAATCTCAAATCTGTACCCAATGCCTTTTGAAATGCCTGCCAAAATCGGGAAGTAAACCTGGGATCACGGTCTGACACAATACTAACAGGAACTCCATGCAATCTCACAATCTCATGAATATACAAAGTCGCAAGCTTCTTCATCGAATAGCCAATATCAATAGGTAAGAAATGAGCAGAATTTGTCAATCTATCCACGATTACCCAAACTACATCAAATTTTCTACGAATACGAGGCAATCCAGTTACAAAATCCATCGTAACATGCTCCCACTTCCACTCTGGTATCTCTAAAGGTTGAAGTAAACCTGCGGGTCTCTGATGTTCAGCTTTAACTCGCTGACAAGTCAGACACTTTGACACATAATCTGCTATTTCCCGCTTCATATTATTCCACAAAAAATGTTGCTTCAAATTCTGATACATCTTTGTACTCCCGGGATGAATGGTATATCTAGACTTGTGGCCCTCATCAAGAACTTGACATTTAATCCCATCAATGTTAGGCACACACAATCGACCTCTATAACTCAATACTCCTTCAGAACTAAGGGAGAAATCTTCAAAATTTCTATCGTTGATTTTATCCACAATCTTCATTAACTCGGGATCATCCTTCTGAGCATCCTTTATCTGTTGAATGAAAGTTGGCGATACCTTAATATTCGCAAATATATATCCATGCTTTGATTCATAGGGACACCAATCTCGTGCATCCTCTAACATCTTCCATTTTCGAACCATCATTGAAGCTACATATGACCTCCTGCTAATAGCATCTGCAACCACATTTGCCTTGCCGGGATGATAAGAAATAGTACAATCATAATCCTTCAGAAGCTCCATCCATCTACGCTGTCTATTGTTCAATTCCTTCTAGGAGAAAATATATTTCAAACTCTGGTGATCTGTGAAAATTTCAAACTTTTCTCCATAAAGATAATGCTTCCATTTATGTAATGCAAAAACAATCGCAGCAAGTTCCATGTCATGAGTCGGATAATTCTGTTCACTAGGAGTTAACTTCCTCGAAGCATATGCAATTACCTTCCCATTTTGCATCAAGACACATCCCAAACCTTCCTTTGAAGCATCACTGTAAATAACCAAGTCATCATTCCCATTAAACAATGCAAGAATATGAGCGGTGGTCAACCTCTTCTTTAATTCTTCAAAACTACTTGACATTTCTCATTCCACACATACGGTATATTTTTCCGAGTCAACTGAGTCAACGGTGTAGCAATTCTTGAAAACCCCTCAATGAATCTTCGATAATACCCCGCTAAACCCAAGAAACTTCGAATCTCGGTTACTGTTCCCGGCCTTTTCCAATTAACAATGGCTTCAATTTTAGAAGGAACAACAGATATCCCTTTATTCGAAACAACATGCCCCAGAAAAAAACCTCATCAAGCCAAAAAGCACACTTACTGAACTTTGCAAATAACTGCTTCTCCCGTAGCACAGACAAAACCATCCGCAAATGTTGCTCATGTTCCTCCCGCGATTTAGAATAAACTAGAATATCATCAATGAATACAACCACGAAAGTGTCAAGATAAGGCTTGAAAACCCGGTTCATCATGTCCATAAAAACTGCTGGTGCATTTGTTAACCCAAACGGCATGACAAGAAACTCAAATGACCATACCTGCTACGAAAGGCAGTCTTGGGAATATCTTCTGAACGAACCTTCAACTGATGGTAACCACTCCTCAAGTCAAGTTTCGAAAAGATTGTTTAACCTTGAAGTTGATCAAACAAATCATCAATATGAGGCAATGGATATTTGTTCTTCACAGTTACCTGATTCAGCTTCCGATAGTCAATGCACAATCTCAAAGACCCATCTTTCTTCTTAACAAACAAATCTAGAGCTCCCCACGGTGAAGTACTGGGTCGGATGAATCCCCTATCAAGCAATTCTTGTAACTGAACTTTCAATTCTTTTAACTCTGCCGGAGCCATTCTATACGGTGCCTTAGATATTGGAGCTGTACCTGGAAGTAAATCAATACAAAACTCGATTTCCCTATCGGGAGGCATAGCATACTCTGTAGAGAACACGTCAGGAAACTCTTTGATCACATGCACATCCTCTAACCCAGGGAACTCTTTCGTAGTATCCAATACACTAGCCAAATACCCAACACAACCACGACGCAATAACTTTCTAGCTTTCACATAAGAAATAACACGTATATCCCTACCCGATGTAATGGCCTCAAAAATAAACTCAGGCATGTTAGGGACGGAAAATGTAACAACTTTGTTATGACAATCAACTGAAGCATGATACTTGCTTAACCAATCCATACCCAAAATAACATAAAAATCTTGTAGTGGTAACACTACTAAATCAGCATGTAACACATGATCACATATAAGCACATCACAAGCACGTAACACCTTATCAGTAATCAAACATTGTCCCATATGAGTCGACACTTCTAGCACATAAGGAAAAGACTCAGAAGAAGAATGCAACTGAGATGCAAAATGCAAAGAAACATATGAATGCGATGAGCTAGGGTCTATAAGTGAGCGTGCTCTCAAACTTGATATAAAAATGATACCTCCTATTACTGTTGAGGCATCCGACGCCTGCTGCTGATTTATGGCAAAGACACGGCCTTAAACTTTAGGCCTCCCTGAAGCATCCCTTTTCTGACCTTGTGAAGTCCCGGTACCACTCCCAGATGGTTGATTCTTTGGTTTAGGACATGCTCTTTGAAAATGCCCAAGCTGTCCACAATTTATACACTTCCCTTGCTTCTTGCAACATATTTCTTCAGTATGTCCTGCCTTCTGACAATAGGTACATATCATCTTATTCTGATTCCCTGAAGTATTACCTTGACTTCTAACATTTGGTTGCCCCTGTGGTTGTCCTCTAAACTGTGATGGCATTCCTGTCCTCCTCGACTATCCCCACGTGGTTGTGATCTTCCTTGGCCTCCTTGCCTTCCAACATTCAACACTTCAGTTTTTCTCTTATGCTCCTCAATATCATGTTCCACTTAATAAGCTCGATCTACCGCATCCTGGAAATCTTGATGTTTATGAGATACTAACTGAGTTCGAATCACAGTCTTCAATCCCTTCACAAACCTCATTGCTTTCCTCTCTTCTGTTGCGACTAAATAAGTACAATACCTGGATAGCTCGGTGAACTTAGCCGCATACTGACCCACTGACATGGCATTTTGTTCTAAGTTAAGAAATTCCACCTCCTTTCTATCTTGATCCACACTAGGAATGAAATGCTCCTTGAACTTCTTTAGAAAATTCTCCCAAGTATAAGGCACGTGAGCATCATCCCAAATTCCACCAATGTTCTGCAGCCCCAATCAGTTTATAAGTAGCAAATCTCACTCGATCTTCATCAAGACATCTCAAAACATCAAATATCTTCTCCATTGCTTCAATCCATCTTTCGACCTTAGTCACATCCGGTTCACCATCATAACCAATTGGTTTCATCTTTAGAAACTGTTCAAGTCCATACCTTGAAACATATTCCGAGTCTCATCTTTCACATTTTCAGGATCATCATCAGTTCTCACCATTTTAACTGAGTACCTGAATAAAACACTCAACGTTACTCACTCCACACACAACTGCCCTCCTAGGTCACATAATCATTCTAGACTATCTACAACCTAGGCTCTGATACCAACTGTCGTGCCCCGACCCGAGGTCCTACTTGGCCCCCGCGATCGGGACACGCATGGAAGACGTCATAATTCACATTTTATTTTCGAAATGGCTTTTCTTAATTATTCATTATACAAAAACTTGATAACTTTAAAAACTTCCAAAACCACTTTTACAAATTATACACAACTTAATTACATAGCCTCAAAGGCTCACACACTTTACTTACAATATTTACAATCACTAAAAGTGTACCAAAATAGTGATACAACACTAAAGTCTCGGGTATACTACCCCATAGGTTATACATTTACATAATGCAACCCAAAACATCTCCTGACCCAAAATAGCTTACCAAACTCGACGTCCTCCCCGTGCTCAACGTGACCTAGCCCATGGCTCACTCTTATCTAAGGAAAACAAATAAACAAGGAACGGGGTGAGATAAATCTCAGTAAGTTACTAATATGCAACTACATGGCATGTTATACATAATAACTTCAAATGAGCATTCTCAATAAGTAATCACATAGCACATAACATGAGAGGAGAAGCCAACTCATAACACAGCACATTAGACAGAAATAAACAAATTACAAAGGATACTGAGCCAAGGTTATCCCAAAAGGATATAATAATCTGAGCAGTATCAACCGAGCAGCATCAAAGAGCTGAAGCAGGGGTTCCGGAACCAAACAACAACAAGAACAACGGTGGGAAAATGACACAAAGTCATAACCCTAAAACGTGTAGCTAGAATACTCACACAAGGGAGCTAGCTCATCCCAACCACACAATCAGGAAGGGGTAAAAAGGGGGTTACCAGTGAAGAACATTATAATGAACTTGGCTCGAGTGCCATGATAATATTCATCACTACCCGACTCAACCAAGTAAGACCAGCTGGACTTTAAACGAAAGCATAATCAGTGTATGAGTCCAAAATAGGGAACCATACTAAGTACATCATAAAGATGATAAACTGCCCATAAAGAGCCCAACAAACAAGTACGTTAAACACATTTCTCAAACAAAGGATTTCAAAGTAAGAAACCCCACAAAAGCATCATAAAGATGTACAACACCAAAACGAAAGCATAATCAGCTGGACTTTTTATGTTCCACAATAACCATCTAGGTACCCTAGGATATCACCTAAGACCTAGACCAAGATAGAACCACAACACAATTAAATTGGAACATTTTAGTTCATTCAGCAACCTGGGCGTTCGCCCACACCAACCTGTGCAGTCGCCCAAAATCACCCTGACCAAGACCAAAATCTTCCAGATAGATATGCGGCCGCACGCCCTATTTGGGCGGCCGCCCAACACACTTCGAAGGCCAAAACTGAATTCTTTTATACTCCCTCTGCTCCACCGTCTCAAAAGTACTATCCCAACTATCTTTCTTACTGAATATGAATCAACACAACTGAATTCAACAACACAAAATTGCTTCTTTACACCACCAACATCAACTTTCACCAATACACATCACAAAGCAACATTCACCAAACAAAGTACCATATAATATATATATGAACACATTTAAAAATAAAAAGGGGGATAGTAACTTTCCTACTACAGAGAAAGTATAGATGAAAATATTTTCTAATCGGTTAGAAATGATCTATTCAACGCCCTGAACATTTAGGTAAAGTCGGAATTTAGAACGGATGATTAATTGATAAGAAGAAAAATCAAATTTGAAAAGGAACCCTTACCTTCTTCTTCTTCTTCTCTGAGAGAGATTTTTAAGGGAAAGTGAATGCGTGTGTGAGTGTGTCGCAGAGAGAGATAAGGGAGATAAGAATGAGCAATTTGATTTTTTTAAGTTTCATTTAGGCCCTCCAAACTTGACTAAAACCAACTAAACCCCTAAAGTTTCAACTTTAATCATTTACCTCCAAAATGATACTAATCTAATAAATTAAATGAGATGGGAGCGAAAGAGTATGTGTTTGGATCTATGATTTGACCTTGGAACCTTAACTTGTGAAACAACAATTATTTGCACAATAAAGGTCCACATAATTACTGACACTAGACACTATGTCCATATCACTAATTAATCTATTGATCCAAACATCTACTTTAGCCACATCTAATGTGTTATATACTCAACTTTTGTTGTAGAATCAGTGAGGTGCTATGCTTAAAACTCTTCTAACTTATATCACTTTTATTAAGTCATGAAGACATATCCAGACTGCAATCTGAAATTTTATTTGTTGGTTTAGAAGCATGCATCTGTGTAACAACTTACAACAAGATCATTTTTCATTCCTCTCAAAGATAAAAAGGCGCATCCTTAGTGCTTTTTAAGTACTTAAGGATGCACAACTTACTTAAGGATGCACAACTATCTGGTGACATTTACTGATACCTGATTGGTATCAACTCGTCATGCTTCAAGCATATGAAACATCCAGTCTAGTACGTAACATGACATACATAGCCTTTTCTTACATTATGTATAAGTACTTTTACTTAAACCAATCAATCTTCTAGATCTATCTCTATTGATCATAATACTAAGGGTATAAGAGGCTTCACCTAAGTTTTTCATTGAGAAACACTTTCCAATTAACTATAGGTCAATCACATGTATAAGACTAAGAATAAGACCACACTCCTACTGATTTTTTTGTAAACACAAATCTCATCTTCATTCTGGACGAATTCAAACTCTTTGACTATTTCATCAAAATGAAGATTCAAAATTCAAGATGCTTACTTTATTCAGTCATATGAATATATGCAACTTGCATACTTTATTAGAATTATCTAGTCATACAAAAGCTTCAGGTTATATCATATACATCCTCAAGTAAGTTCCTCACTGGACCTGCCACCAGGTTAAGTGTCGTAACAATGTATCCCGCCACTGGGCTAAGTGTGGTACAGTGTGCCCAGTCACTTAGATAAGTGTGGTCATAGTAATTGAACCTAATTGCATGGAATTTATTTCAAAGTGATTGATTAAGTGTTTATCAAAAGTGTTTTCTACTCTACTAGTGAAGTGATTTCAAGTTTTTACTATTACTCTTTTCAAATGCTATGATCTAGTGACTTTTCAGTGCAATGTGTTTTATAAAAGGAATTTATATCTGTTTTACATGGTAGTCCAAATAGTTAAGGTTTTGGTTACTTGCTGGGCTTCGCAGCTCATTTCTTATTATCTTTCAGATATCTAGGGGTCGCCGGTTGAAGTAGAAAACAAAAGGAAGTGACTGAAGAGATAACGGATCGCAAAGTATTTTTTTAACTTATTACTTCATTAACATGTTTTGGTTACTATTTTGAGATAATGAACTCCTTGTGAGTGAAATAGGGATTAGTGTAAAAAGTGTCGGTTGGCCTAAATAATGTTTCATTTTGTACAGTATTTTGGAGAATTTAGCGTTTTATTATCGGTTATAATTAAGGCTAGTGTGCTCTGAATTACTAAAGGGTAATTTTTAGAAGTTTTATTGGTATTTTTGATTGATGTTTTAAGTGACACCTTACAGGCTTGTAAGGTTACGTTATGGCTTGCTGGTGAGTCATGTTATGGCTTGCTGGTGAGTCATGCCTTTGACACGAGACTCCGATTTGGGGGCGTGACATCAAGGACATCTATGATCCATTTAGATCTTTCTATCTCTTAATCACACATGGATTCTGCATATTTCATCTTGGATATGTGCCTTGATCCTGATTGAATTTTTGTGTCGGCTTATCCTAATTAAATTCCTGCAATCTTGAACTATCTAAATCTACCAAACTCTGATCCCATATGAATCTATGCAACCGTAATCATCTAGACTTTAGTAATCACAAATGCACGTTTCTGCAACCTCCTTTTTATATAATTCTTGGCAACCCTTAGATCACCTAGCAGAGCCTTGGATCTCCCAGAATGGGGATTTAGGAACTCTGACACCCACCTAACGCATAATGGTAGTTCTAACATGGTGCGAATAAATCAACTTGCAAATAATATGAAAGTAATAACATAAAGATTTAACAACCAAGTTCGTCAACACATGACTACGTTTGGAGGCGTTCTAGCCAGTATATACATTATAATTAATATATGATGATGACTAAAACTCTGCGCATGAAATCACTTACACACAAGTATTACTAAATTCCATGAGCAACACTCTAACATATATATCCTCTCATTAATGAAAAATACTCATACATTTCGATCATGACCGCGTTGTGAGAGTCCTCCTCATGGCCCTCCTAGTCCCCTCGGACTTCTCCTTGACACTTTTTGTGGTTCTCTATTGTGTATCATAGATTTCTCCTCGAGCACCTTGTTTCTGGGCATCACGCATGTTTTTATATGGTTTACACAAAAGCCCTAAACCTGGAAACATAATATTAATTGCTGCCGTCAGGGCTATGGAGCGACATGTTAAAACAACATAAATGCCATATATGTAGCCGCGCTATCAGATCAGATAGGACTCAAAATCCCATACTCTCAATTTGGTCTTGTGGATTGCATGACGACCCCTTTGCGGACCTTACCATGCGGCTCCATAGGCTTCAGAACATCATCCCACAATCTTGATCTCCTTCTCTTCCTTTTCCTCCTCCTCGGGTTTAGTTTCAAATCAAAATCCTCCAATATTTAGACTTTTAGCACCAATCATGTTTCTCATTAGCTTAGACTTCATATCACAACATATGACAAGTAATAATGGATTTGTATATCTATTTCTCAAGTAGTTGAATAACAAAAAATATTGGTTCATCATTTTCTTTTGAATGGATGGAAAATTAACCTTCTACCTCCACCGTCCAAAATAATTGTCAATTTTTTTAATTCTCTCATGATCAAGAGCAAATTTGATAATTTGTTGGAATTTATTTTGGGATGGAGGGAATAGTACTTTATTAGACCCAAAACGGCTGAATAACCAAAATATAAAATGCAATATATATATATATATATATATATATGTAGGTGCTCAAATGAGAACCTAAATATCATGAGAACTGTGAGATCTTAATGTATCCAATGATGTATCCAAGTGCATATTGGATACATTAGTTTTTACCTAATGTATCCAAGTAATGTATCCAATGATGTATCCAAGTGAACCATTGGATACATTAGTTTTTTACCTAATGTATCCAAGTTCTCACGAATCTCACGATATTTAGGTTCTCACAGGAGCACGACCATATAATATATATATATATATATATATATATATATATATATATATATAGGGTCATGCTCTTATGAGAACTCAATTACATGAGAACCATGAGAACCAATGATAGCCATTGGATTAGACACAAATCAAGGGTTCAGATTACTTTTTTAGTTTAAAACTTCGGTGGTATTCTTGTAATTAGGTTGACAAACAAAGGGAAGGGCAAAATACCATGTGTGTTCCAGAATTTGCCACGTCATCACCCAAAATTTTCCTAAATTTTCAAAATTAAATATCTCATTAATTATAAATCGAAAAAATAATCCGAGAACACTGATTTTTTTGTCTCGACGAGACGAATCAAACTACATCCCTGAAGATAGGGTTTTGAAAAAATAATATTGAACAACGTCAAATTTTTAAAATGCGCTTTTAGATACAATATGTGTTTGCCTATTGTATCTAACTGGATTATTATGGACATTGTATTGGATACAAATGACTATTTAGCTATTGTATCTAACAGCAATGTGTCAACATTTATGTTGGATACAATAGGTGTTTGCCTATTGTATCTAACTGAATTGTTATGAACATTGCTATTGGATACAAATAGCTATTTAGCTATTGTATCTAACAGGAATGTGTCAATATTGCTGTTGGATACAATAGGCGTTTGCCTATTGTATCTAACTTAATTGTTATAAACAATGTATTGGATACGATAGCTATTTAGCTATTTTATCTATATAGCAATGTGTCAATATTGATGTTGGATACAATAGATGTTTGCTATTGTATCTAACTGTATTGATATGAATATCGCATTGTATACAACAGGGGAGTAGCTAGTGTATCCAATAACAATGTGCATGAAAATTGCTGTTAGAAACAAATAGTTATTTAGCTATTGTATCTAACAGCAATGTGTCAACATTGTTGTTGGTTACAATAGGTGTTTGCCTATTGTATCTAACGGAATTGTTATGAGCATTGTATTGGATACAAAATGGCTATTTAGCTATTGTATCTAACATCAATGTGTCAACATTGCTGTTGAATACAATAGGTGTTTGCCTATTGTATCTAACGGAATTGGTATGAACATTGTATTGGATACAAATGGCTATTTAGCTATTGTATCTAACAGCAATGTGTCAACATTGCTATTGGATACATTAGGTGTTTGCCTATTGTATCTAACTGAATTGTTATGAACATTGTATTGGATACAAATAGCTATTTAGCTATTGTATCTAACAGCAATGTGTCAACATTGCTGTTGGATACAATAGGTGTTTTCCTATTGTATCTAACTGAATTCTAATGAACATTGCTGTTGGATTCAAATAGCTATTTAGCTATTGTATCTAACAGCAATGTGTCAACATTGCTGTTGGATACAATGGGTGTTTGCCTATTTTATCTAACTGAATTGTTATAAACATTGATGTTGGATACAAATAGCTATTTAGCTATTGTATCTAACAGCAATGTGTCAACATTACTGTTGGATACAATAGGTGTTTGCCTATTGTATCTAACTGAATTGTTATGAACATTGTATTTGATACAAATAGACATTTAGCTATTGTATCTAATAGCAATGTGTCAATATTGTATTGGATACAATGGGTGTTTGCCTATTGTATCCAACAACAATGTTGATACATTGCTGTTAGATACAATAGCTAAATAGCTATTGTATCCAATACAATGTTCATAACAATTCAGTTAGATACAATAGGCAAATACCTATTGTATCCAACAGCAATGTTGACACATTGATGTTAGATACAATAGATAAATAGCTATTTGCATCCAACAACAATGTTCATAACAATTCAGTTAGATACAATAGGCAAACACCTATTGTATCCAACAGCAATGTTGACACATTGCTGTTAGATACAATAGCTAAATAGCCATTTGTATCCAATACAATGTTCATAACAATGCAGTTAGATACAATAGGCAAACACATATTGTATCTAAGCGTATTTTAAAAATTAGACGTTGTTCAATATTATTTTTTCAAAACCCTATCTTCAGGGATGTAGTTTGATTCGTCTCGTCGAGACAAAAAAATCAGTGTTCTCGGATTATTTTTTTGATTTGTAGTTAATGAGATATTTAATTTTGAAAATTTTGGGAAATTTTGGGTGATGACGTGGCAAATTATAGAACACACATGGTATTTTGCCCTTCCCTTTGTCTGTCAACCTAATTACAAGAATGCCACCGAATTTTTAAACTAAAAAGGTAATCTAAACCCTTGATTTGTGTCTAATCCAATGGCTATCCTTGGTTCTCATGGTTCTCATGATATGTAGGTTCTCACTTGAGCACCTACCTATATATATATATATATATATATATATACATACTTCCTTCCGTCCTAGTTTAATTCAGTACCTTATTTTACTTAGAAAGTAAGAGAGATCAATAATTCTAGATCTAGGGTTTTGCATAGCTAGGAACTTTGTGATCAAAGTTCATGCAAACATAGATTAGTGTGATCATCTTCTTGTAATTGTTTATCCGCCATAATAATAATATATGTTTCCCTTTACCCGTGGAGGTAACCAATAGAGATTGGTGAACCACGTAAATTCTGTGTTGTTATATTGTGTTCATAATTATTTGTTATCTTTTGGGTCTGATTTACTAATAAGTGGCACCAGAGCCTGGCTAGTCAAGAAAGATCAGGGCATTCCGCTGCGGTAGAAGAGATGGATTCCGGGATGGACTAGAAAATCAAAAAGTTTGATTGAAAGAACAGTTTCAGTTTATGGCAGATCAAGATGAGAGCCATGTTGCGAAAACAAAGTTTGTGGGCTCCAGTGGCTACTGCAATCAGGGATCACAAGGATCCAAAAGGTAAGGCAGAGGTCGTTCCCACAGCAGAGGATTCGAAGAAGGCTGCAGACATGGTGGTATTGGATGAGAAGGCTCATTAAATGATTATCATGAGTCTTGATGATGAGATCTTAGCGAAAGTAGAGGATCAAAAAACAGCGGGAGGCTTGTGGCTGACGTTAGAGAAGATGTATTTGACGAATTCTCTAACCAACAAGCTCTATATGAAGAAGAAGCTATTCACTTTCCATATGTCTGAAGGTACGCCTATCAAGGATCATCTAGATCAATTTTCTGCTTTATTACTTGAATTGCGTAATATAGAGGTGAAAATTGAGGATGAGGATGCTGCTTTAATTCTTCTGGTGTCTCTACCATTGTCACATGAATCATATGTTGATTCATGTCTGAACAAAGAGACAATTACTCTGGAGCAAGTAAAGTCTGGTCTGAAGACTAGAGGACTGCGCCGAAAGGCGAGTGGTACTAGTACAGAATCTCAGTCATCAGGTTTGGTTGCAGAAGGCAACAGAGGGCATGGTTGAAGGAACGGAGGTTCTAGATGGGGTTCGAGACCTGGAGATATCTGTAGTTATTGCAAGGAGAATGGGCATTGGAAGACCGACTGTCCCAAGAAGAAGAGAGAGCAGCAGAAATCTGAGTCGACTACTGCGGTGGCAAGCAGTGACAATCTGGATGAGTATTGTGATTATGCCCTGGTGACCGAAGAAGAAGCATACAAGGAAGTTGCATGGGTCCTAGATTCGGGAGCGTCTTATCACATGTGTTCGCGCAAAGAGTAGTTTGCAACGTACGAGCAAAAAGATGGAGACCGTATTTATATGGCTAATGGATCGGACTGTGAGGTAGTTGGCATGGGCTCTGTAAGGGTGAGAACTTCAGGTGATAAAACTCTCACATTGAACAAGGTAAGACACGTTCCACAAGTAGAAAAGAATCTGATATCGCTTAGTCGGTTGGACAAGAAGGGATACAGTTTCAAAGGTGAAGGTGGAGTTCTGGATGTCTACAAAGGTTCGGATGTGATTCTGAAGGGTGAAAGAAAAGGTTCCTTGTTCATCCTCAAAGGTTATGAGAATGGTGAGGGTGTTGAAGAGTAGGTGGAGCATCGTTTTACTCTAGGCCGGAGTGAACTGGGCAATCCATGGCTAGAAGATCAACACACACCGGTTCTATCAGTCATGGTTGGCATGATCCAATGTCGACTGGATGGGCCACAACTGAATGACTGTTAGTCACCCGTTGGGGCGATTCTGAGTGCCCGTAGGTGCACGTCTGGGTGTCCGTAGGATACATTGCATACAGAAAATCTGATTGTCCAGAGGACAAGGTTGTTTGTCTGGTGAGACAAATTCTGAGTGTCTTGAAGATACATGGTGCACAAAATCGAGTGTCTTTGACGAAAGACAGACTGAGGCAAAGGTTGAAAAATCTAGTACGAGGTGGAGATTGTTAAGTTTAATGCCTTTGAATTTTGGGACGTAAATTTAAATGGATTAAATAAACAAGTTCGTAATTCCGAGACAGAAAGAGTAATTTCGAGACAGAAGGAGTATGGCTAAGGCTTGTGGCAAAGGCCAGAAAAGCCGACAGTTTGGTGTAGGCCAAAGTCTGCTAAGTTTTTTAGTTGGCGTGATTTGGCAGAAGTCGGTGGCATGGGTCAATAAGGATTAAGAGTCCTTAATGACTTATGAAATTAAAGAATTGGTTTCTTACTTGGTCTTCTATTGGCGTGGCTAACAAGTAGACAATCATAATGACTTAGCATTAGGAATTATATACACACACGTGTATATATATATACTTCCTTCCGTCCTAGATTAATTCAGTACCTTATTTTACTTAGAAAGTAAGAGAGATCAATAATTCTAGATCTAGGGTTTTGCATAGCTAAGAACTTTGTGATCAAAGTTCATGCAAACATATATTAGTGTGATCATCTTCTTGTAATTGTTTCTCCGCCATAATAATAATATTTGTTTCCCTTTACCCGTGGAGGTAACCAATAGACATTGGTGAACCACGTAAATTCTGTGTTGTTATTTTGTGTTCATTATTACTTGCTACCTCTTGGGTCTGATTTACTATCATTAGGCCATATTCAAATCTGCTGCAATATTTTTTTTTATTTTTATTAAAAAAAAAACTCACTTCCCTGATTTGAGTTTTTTCTTTCTTTAAATTTCGGCTTCTGCCGATTCCTTATTATCTGGGATCAACTGCTGCCATTCCAAGAGTAGGGAAGCAACTCGGGTACCGTAGAGAAGTGGCCATAAACTAGTGGAAAATCAATCGACCAAAATAACCATGAGTCCCTTAGCAAGTTGAGCGGTAACTCCACTAAAAAATGGGAGTTTGAAAGAGTATGAAATACTCATTTACTTATTTTTATGTATCTTTGTGATTCTGATAATAATTATTGTATATAATTAGTTTAGAGTTTATTTAATTTAGGAATTAGTTGTAATTATTTAGGAATAGTTTATATTAGGATTATTTATTTTAGTTAAGATTTATTTCACTAACCTACTAATGTTTATCTTTGGTAAGTTGTGTGTCTTTGTATTGTAGAAAATGAAGGACTCTATTTAAAAAAGGAGATGGGATGATTGGTGAATACCTCCACGAAAATAGCTATCAATAGGCCTTATAAATATGGCGATCTCAATCAGTCCATCACACGCTTTTTTACAGAATTATTCAGAGAGAGTTCTCATTGTTCTTGAAGTTCTTATTCATTAAGAGTTCAAGTATTTTTATGTTTAGTCTATTCAAGATAGAATAGGTTTTGATTTTTTTGTTTCTTTCATTGTCTTGTATTCTGCAAGACCTATTTATTAATGAAAGTTTTTCAGCAAGTAATTCTTGCTGAAGTGTTTAATTTTTGTCTTTAAAATTCCGCTGCATATTTACTCTGTTCGTCGTCAGTTGACAGGACAACTGTCTAGACAACTGTCAACACAGTTGTACTCACAGTTGGTTGGTTCCCAGAACAGTCCTAGCCGCATTAATTTTTTTCAATTGGCACCAGAGCCTGGTCTCGACATACTGAGATCGATCTTTTGTAGTAGCCATAATGGACTGTGAACAAAACAAGTTTTTGGTTTTAATGATTGTGTTTGAAAATCTTAAATTGAAAGAAAATAATGCGGCTAGGACTGTTCTCGGAACCAACCAACTGTGAGTCAACTGTGTTGACAGTTGTCTGGACAGTTGTCCTGTCAACTGATGATGAACAGAGTAAATATGCAGCGGAATTTTAAAGACAAAAATTAAACACTTCAGCAAGAATTACTTGCTGGAAAACTTTCATTAATAAATAGGTCTTGCAGAATACAAGACAATGAAAGATACAAAAAAGATCAAAACCTATTCTATCTTGAATAGACTAAACATAAAAATACTTGAACTCTTAATGAATAAGAACTTCAAGAACAATGAGAACTCTCTCTGAATAATTCTGTAAAAAAGCGTGTGATGGACTGATTGAGATCGCCATATTTATAAGGCCTATTGATAGCTATTTTCGTGGAGGTATTCACCAATCATCCCATCTCCTTTTTTAAATAGAGTCCTTCATTTTCTACAATACAAAGACACACAACTTACCAAAGATAAACATTAGTAGGTTAGTGAAATAAATCTTAACTAAAATAAATAATCCTAATATAAACTATTCCTAAATAATTACAACTAATTCCTAAATTAAATAAACTCTAAACTAATTATATACAATAATTATTATCAGAATCACAAAGATACATAAAAATAAGTAAATGAGTATTTCATACTCTTTCAATCCCCCCTATCTTTGTGGTTCTGATCAAAACATCCAAAACAATAATCTCTCCCCCTGAATTTGTACATTGGATTCTACTCCTCCTAAATAGATCTTTAGAACAGATTTTTCTCCCCTGAATATGAAGACCACATTTTTCTCCCCCTAAGTGACTCTGGTGATGACGATCAGACAGCAAATCTGTCATTTTTACGTTCATCACAGTTTTCACTTTCTGATAGTGAGTCTGATAGTGAAGATGTGTTGTCAACTGACTGCACAACTGACAACACAACTAACACTGATGTGTATACCTGTTTGAATGCTACAACTACAGGAGAATCTGAACAATCCTCACAGGAAGAAGAGGATAGTGCCACGTATGAGGACCTGCACAATACATACGTTGAGTTGTTTACAGACTGGTCCAAACGAATGGAACAACTCAAGGAGTTCAAGAAGGTAAATGAAAAACTCACCTCTGACAATTTGAAATTAAAGGCTAAAAATGAGAGGTTGTCGAGTGAAAGTGATACTCAAAAGGACTCCATAGCTAGGTTAGAAGTCATGCTTACCAAAAAGGACAATGAGTGTGAAAAGTATAAAAGCAATCTTGAAAAATAAACCATTACACCCAATAAATTTAACAATGGCAAGGCTAAATTGGAAGAGGTTCTGAATATGGGGAACCAAGGAAAATCAGGTTTAGGCTATGGAGATCCAGTGTTTGTTAAGGAAGGTGAGCGCACTTCGAAAAACAATGAGAGATTTAATGTTAATTACGTGTCTCCTCACAAAAACAGAAGAAATAGAAAAAGGAGATACGTATGTCACCATTGTTTTGCCCCTGGACATATACGTCCATTTTGTTACAAGTTGAAACAGGAACTTGGCTTGGAGAAGAACAGGGCCACTTGACAAGACAACTGTGGGCACAGTTGGAGTCACAACTGCCCAGTCAATAGCAGTCTGCTCCAAAAGCCACATGGGTAAGAAAGGACACTCTAAAGTGTCAAGTGGTGTTTACCTCCTTGAAGAGCAGTGTGGAAGGAGCCTGGTACTTTGACAGTGGCTGCTCCCGCCACATGACTGGCTCCCTTGAGCATTTCAAAGACTATGAAGCCTTTAAAGGTGGAAAAGTCGATTTTGGTGGAGGTGCTCAAGGTGAGGTAATTGGCAAAGGTACTTTGAATGTTAATGGTTTGCCTAACGTGCATAATGTCTTGCATGTTGATGGGTTAAAGGCAAACCTAATTAGTAGAAGCCAATTGTGTGATGATGACCTACATGTCAAGTTTGATAAGAAGATCTGTGAGGTCTTCGATGATTCAAACAGATGTGTTTTGAAAGGTGTAAGATCCTCTGATCATTGTTACAAGTTGGTTGAAAATCATTCATGTTTTAACTCAATTTTTGATAATGCTCCTGATCTTAGTGTCATCAGAATTGCATTACAGGGTGCACTTGGGAGCATGAAAAGATTAATGATGAATCTGATTCAAAGTCCACAACAGAATCTGCAGATACACCAACTGTGAGGACTACTGACAGTCCAGATGAACAGTCAACTGCCACGACAGATGGTCATACAGCAGCTGATTCTGGTTTAGATTCTGAAATCTTAGAAGATCAGGAAACCAGAGGTAATGATGCTACAACAAGGTTACAGGGAGATCATCCCACTTCCTAGGTCATTGGGGGAGTGGATGAAGGAATAAAAACAAGAGAGAAACGAATAAATTACCGGGAATTAGTCGGTTTGGTATGCATGCAATCCGCGTACCATCAGGTAAGCTCTTGTTGTTTCGTTGCTAATTTTGAGCATGAGGATGAGTCAGAAACTTTAAAAGTTAATAATTGGACCAATGTCATGCAAGAGGAAGTGGTAAAATTTGAAAGGAAAGATATTAGGTTCTTGGTTCGTAGGCCATCTAATACTGAATATATGGTAGTTGTTACTTGTTGTACTCAATTGTTGAGGATGAACCAGATAATCAAGTATTATGGTCTTAGAAGTGAAATCTTGACCGTATTTTGTGATAGCTTAAGGTCCTTGAATATTGCCAAGAATCCGGTACAATATTTCCTAACAAAGCACATAGATATTATGCACCATTTTATTAGATATCTCGTTGATCAAAAAATCATTACTCTAGAACATGTAAGCACAACGGATCAACTTGTTGATATCTTTACCAAGGCTTTAGATTTCGAGAGATTTTCTCTCGGACTGTGTGATACCAGTTGACTGCACAAGTGTGCAGACAACTGACTGCATAACTGTATAATTGTATATTACAGTAAACACAAATAAAAAAATAAAATTGTAGATTGCATTCAATTCATCCTTGCACGATTGTCTCTTGTGATCACTTGGTCTTCTTCAGTTCCTTGACTCCGAGTTTTGACCCTTGAATGTGAGATCCTTCTTAACTTGATAATAAAAATTATCTTGTTAATTCTTTCGTGTTGTTTATCATGGAGTGGGCACTTAATCTAAGGTTACGGGGAAAACAAGCTGCCTCCAGTCTTTGAAGTTACTACTCATTTAAGCAAATTGCTGACATGTATCTATACATAACTTGAGAATCAGGGTAACACTGTATTGTGAGAGTGAAGAGCTCCTCCCCGTAACTGATTCATAAGTCATAAGCTTTCAAAGGGAGTGTTCTAGAGGCTGCATGATTGAAGGTGAATCTCATTGAATTCTTGTGAGTTGAAACCGAGTCATGAACTGAGTTGATCATACTATGTCACACCAAAATTGAGACAATCTTCACTTGTGCGTTTAGGCATAATTTTTTCTAAGTTTTTTTTCTCCCTTGGTATTTACATCAGCAAATTGAATTGTTGTTCTTATGTGTTAAAGATTGATGCTTTTCATGTGATTAACGATAATATAATGGCGTGATGTTCAAGTTTCATTGTGCAGTTGGTGGAAATTATGGTACATTGTGGATAAATGGATTCAGTTGAATTTGGCAAGTTCTAATTTTGGGACGGACAATTTATCACAAAACATGGAAAAAGTTTGAATTTTAAAATCAAAATCCTTGTTTGTTTTGGAATTTAAATGGGTACCCGAGTTCTTAGGAAGAATCAATGCCCTCCCTTGATTTTTTCCTCCTTGTCAAATCTGGTTGTGAATTATGGTTTAGTATATCTTCTTCCTCATGCTTTCTAGCTTCATTTCTCTCATATCATCTTGTTCCTATTCTGCAAATGCTCTCTTTCTAACATTTTTGTAGATAAATCCGAGAATTCAGGAGAAACTCTAAGTGATTGTGTGTGACACAAAATGATTGTTTGCCACTGCTCTGATCAAGCTCAGGCATTTTTGTTGTTAAGCATCCAGCCGGTGCTAAGCAACTTGTTCGTGCAACTGTGCGGACAACTGGACAGTCAACTGTACAGTCAATTTTACAGTCAACTGGTAAATCATCTGGTAAGTCTGCAGAACTCGCTGGTCTATAAAGGTTTGCTGCGATATGAGTTGAGATTGATGATGCTCTTAGAGATATTTTTGTTGGGGAGAATCAAATTTAGGGGGAGTGGAAGATATTCGAAATTTTCTTTCTTTGGGTTTGATGGTTCTTCTCAAAAAGGGGAAGAAAAATGTGGTCTTCATATTCAGGGGAGGGGGGGAATTTGTTCTAAAGATGTATTTAGGAGGAGTAGAATCCAATGTACAAATTCAGGGGGAGAGATTATTGTTTTGGATGCTTTGATCAGAACCACAAAGATAGGGGGAGATTGAAAGAGTATTAAATACTCATTTACTTATTTTTATGTATCTTTGTGATTCTGATAATAATTATTGTATATAATTAGTTTAGAGTTTATTTAATTTAGGATTAGTTGTAATTATTTAGGAATAGTTTATATTAGGATTATTTATTTTAGTTAAGATTTATTTCACTAACCTACTAATGTTTATCTTTGGTAAGTTATGTGTCTTTGTATTGTAGAAAAGGAAGTAATCTATTTAAAAAAGGAGATGGGATGATTGGTGAAGATCTCCACGAAAATAGCTATCAATAGGTCTTATAAATATGGCGATCTCAATCAGTCCATCACACGCTTTTTTACAGAATTATTCAGAGAGAGTTCTCATTGTTCTTGAAGTTCTTATTCATTAAGAGTTCAAGTATTTTTATGTTTAGTCTATTCAAGATAGAATAGGTTTTGATATTTTTGTATCTTTCATTGTCTTGTATTCTGCAAGACCTATTTATTAATGAAAGTTTTCCAGCAAGTAATTCTTGCTAAAGTGTTTAATTTTTGTCTTTAAAATTCCGCTGCATATTTACTCTGTTCGTCGTCAGTTGACAGGACAACTGTCTAGACAACTGTTAACACAGTTGTACTCACAGTTGGTTGGTTCCCAGAACAATCCTAGCCGCATTATTTTCTTTCAGAGTTCTCACGCGATTTCATTCATGCCAACCAAACATAGTGTTTTGATCTAAGATTTCACTTGTTTACTTATGTATGTCACGTCAATAGACATCATTCTCGAATATTAAAAAGATCGACAATCAAACTTATTTTACTATTTTGAACTTAGGTAAGTTCATTTTGAGAAAAATGAAACTATGACCCATTTTGAGTTTGCAAAAATCGAAACTTAGGTCAACGCTTTTTGAGATTCAAATATGATTTGGTCGGATTGGAGAGATGGTGGCCTTGGGATTGTGGGTTGAGAAGAGGGGTTTGTAGGCTAGGAACCCGTTAATTCCTTGACGAATGTTAGTTTTTTTAAAATGTGAATAATAAAATCAAACTCCATTTAATCTATTGCATTAATTTAAACCCATCGTAAAAAATCCCTAGTAATATATATTAATTTTTTACTCCATTATCTTATCTTATTTGTAAATTAGGGTTGAGTATAGCATACAGAGGTAATTATTCCACCTCAAAATTATTGTACACATTTTTCTTAATCATTGAGTGAGAGCACATTTTTTTTTTTTTTTTTTTGATAAATTGTTGTTGCTTAATCACTGAGGGTTAAAAAATAAAATATATAATTAAAGAAAAATCATTGAGTGTCCCAACATTTTTCCTTTAATAAGATAGTAGTGTGTGTGTGTGTGTATATATATATATATATATATATATATATATATATATATATATATATATATATATATGTCCGAAAACAATATATTTTTATTCTTATCATAAATAAAAATATATAATCATATAGAGGGGCAGGATGAATGAAGTGTGAGATTTGAGGCGTACTTGTGGAATGAGGTGTTTGTGAGGATGAAAAATTAAATAGGAGAGATAAATAGTGGAAGGAGGTGTTTGTGAGTATGAAAAATTAAATAGGAGAGATAATGAGTGAGATGAATAGTAAGTTGATTGATGTTGTGAGTGTAAAAGTAAAGTAGGAGAGAGTGAGTGAGAGGAATAATAAAAATTATTTGCTATTTTGGGCAGTTCACACTAACATGATACGGACGAAAAAAGAAATAAGTTCACACTAACTTGAAACGGAGGGAGTATTCAATAGCGTAATCATAGTAAACCAACAAATAACCGCAAGAAAATTAAAGCGGAAGTTAGAACACTTATCGGGTAGAATTTGGATACAAAAAATTTCTCCGAGGATAAAATGATCTCAGAATTAGTACCAAAAGCGGCGCACAAAGGTACAGATCCACTTGCGACTCTTATCTCACTGTGAATTAAGGACGTAGATATAAGAAAATGACTATCGAGATGATTAGTACCAACTACCTACCTAAAACTTGACTTGCCTAAGTCCATATAAATGTCCAAATTTGAAAAACCTACTTCCGATAAAGAACATTACACAGCCATATAATTTCTTCCCAGAGTGGTTTTATTTCATTTTCATTTGCTTGACTTGCAACATCAATCACACTCGGAGGACTCTCAAGAACCTCCCGCTTAATTTCCCAAATTATAGAAGTTGATGCCACCATGTGCCATTGCCGTCGACCAAGGCAACTTCCCCCATTGCCGCCGCTATCACTGATATTCCGCTTAATAATTCAAACCACCCATGAATGTCTGAGTACTAGACACTACCAGAAAAACACGTTTTCGTTGACAAGTAAATATGATAGCCAACGTGAATCGTTTTTCATCATAAACATAAGACAACAAAGTGACTATCACCATGGTCGCCAAACATTATTCGGGTTAGTCTCCTGAAAAACACGTTTTTCTTAGTGATAGGAAAAATGCGTTTTAAAAAAAAAACGCGGGTTGGCATTTTTGTAAATAATTAAAACTTGTTAACATCGTCTCGCACTCCTGAACACATTATTTGGACCTTTGTAACACATCAAATGGTCATCCTAAACATTGTCACTGGATATCTGTTGCTTTCGAAATTCTAGCTATCAGTTTCAAAAGTTCTGGCTATCAGTCTCAAAGGTTCTCACTATCAGTCTCAAAGGTTCTTTTCATTTTTAAAGGCTTTTTCAAAATGCTCTCTTGCTATAAAAAACACTACAACTGATTATCAAAAACACTGGAACTGACACTAAAATACACCCTCACTAGCACTAAAAGAATTCCATTTTTTTTCTCATTAACAATAAAAAAAAAAAAAAAAAAATCCCGAAGACTTTATTATCTATATCCAAAACCTCTTGAGCTTGATATCCAGATAGTTTGTTGGCCATGACCTTGTTCAAATGTGGTTAAAATCATATCTAGAAAGCTTTACTATTGATGTCCATAACCTTTTGAGGTTGATATCCAGAAGGTTTCTTGACCATGACCTTCAAATGTGCTTGAAAATCATATCCAAAGGATTTATATTGATATCCAGAACCATTTCAGAAGTTCTTTTTTTTTTTTTTTTTTTACACAAAAATGACACCGTATGTTTTTTTTAAAAGAAGTTCCACATTTTTAAAAACACGTTTTACCTCGAAGTTCTGTAAAACGCGTTTTACCCAAGATTTTGACATTCCAAGGTGACCAAACATTATTCTAAGCTGACGATAGTTTTCCGTTTGTCACATTAAGTTTACTCTTTTTATTTCATAATGCATGTCGTTTTAAACTTATTCACACATATTAAGATGCAATTAATACATATTAAAAAGACTTATGTACCCCCAAAAGAATCCATCTACCTAGGCAATTGATTATACAAGATATACTTCACAACTAATGAATGAGGGTATAATTGGTAAACAAGAGCAAATATTCTTTGGTGATAGTAAAACGTCAAGTATTTTGAAAAAAAAAAATAACTCTTAAAACGACATCTATTAAGAAACGGATGGAATTGCTACTTATGTTTTCCCCATTTTTCTAGGAAAGGGAACTTGACTCATACTCCATATTACTCCCTCCGTTTCATAATACATGACGTTTTAGGAGCAATTTTTTGTTCCAAAATATTTGACGTTTTACTATTACCAAGAAAGAATTACTCTTGTTTACCTATTATACCCTTATTCAATAATTGTGAACTATTTCTTGTATAAGCATTTAAATGCCTAGGTAATTGGATACTTTTAGGGGCACATATGTCTTTTTAATATGTATTAATTGCATTTCTTAATATGTGTGAAGAAGTTTAAAACGACAACGGAGGGAGTATACTCCATATTTAATTTCTTACGTACTAGTATAACTAAGCGGAAATTAATGCATTTATGAATAAATCAAGGGGGCATTTACTATATAGTCTTTGGTCTAAGCAAAACTACCATTTAAAGCGAGCAATTTCTGAATTAACCTTTAAGTCTTATTTGGACATGCATGCCTCGGCTTCAAGCTCCATTCCGTATTCCAACTAAAATCCGTACCCCAAACATGGACTCCCTAGTCCCTACACTATACGCCCTATAGTCCACTACACCAGGGAATAAAATCACCTCTCTCGGTTTCTCTTGTCACTCTTTTTTGCTTTTTTTTTTTTTTTTTTTTTTTCGTTTTGTCTCTCTTAAAACCTTAAAACAATTATCTCAAGAGTATTAATAGCAAAAATAATTTGAAATCATCGTTATTTTTGTATTATCAAAATAATTTTGTAATATATTAAAAAAAAATCTGATTTTTTTATTTTTCTTTCCTTTGTACAGTTTAGTTTTTATTTTTCAGTATAAATATAGAGTCAGTCTTATGAAAAACTTGTTTTACACTAAAAGATGTGTAAAACATGTTTTACATTAACAAATTATGTTTTACATTAAAGGATGAAAACAAGTTTTACACTAAAACGAGTGTAAAACAAGTTTTTTTTATTTTCACATAAATATAAAGTTGCATTTTTGCCTTTATAATTATTAATTTTTGTTTTCACTGAAATTTTTTAATTAAATTATATTTAAAGGGGCATTTAAAATATTGTACCCGATCGAAATCGATAAAACCATTTAAGACATGGATTCTAAAAATTAACCATATAGTCCACATATTTTCACTGAACAAATATACCCTTTCTCGCTTACAATGAACCCTCTCTCCTTCTCATTTTACTAACACTCTCTAACCACCATCACCTCAACTCACCGCCCCCCCCCCCCCACCCACCTCCTCCGACAACAATCTCTAGCAAGCTTTTCCGGCGACCATCTCCGGTGACTTTTTCTGGCCACCATTTTCTGATGACAAAACAACCGAGAATTTATTAGTAAGTTCACATTTGTCAACAACAAAGACACAATCAACTTCAGTGACCTCTAACAATGGCGGCCAACTCTCGCGACCTAACAACTGAGAATTTATCAGTAACTTCTCAGCTGTTAGAAACTAAAACCACGATCAACTCCGACGATCATTTCCCGGCGACCAAACAACTAAGAACTTATCAATAAGTTATCAGTTGTTAACTACTAAGAACACGATAAACTTCGACGTACACCAACTCTAGCAAGAACCAACTCCGGGGACCAATAACTGAGAACATATCTTTAAGTTCTCATTTGTCAACTACTAAGAACATGATCAACTCCGGCGACCAAACAACTAAGAACTTATCAGTAAGTTCTCAGTTGTCAACTACAAGACCACGATCAACTACTGGGACCAAATAACTTAGATTTTATCAGTAAGTTTTTAGTTGCTACTAACAACACAATCAACTCCAGAAACCAAAAACCAAAAAACTGAGAACTTATCACTGAGTTCTCAATTGTCAACTATTACGAACACGACCAACTCCGGCGACCATTTTCTAGCAACCAAACAACTGAAAATTTATTAGTGAATTCTTAGTTGTCAACTACTAAGAATATGATCAACTCCGGCGACCACCATCTCTGATGACCGCTCCTCGACCAACAACTGAGAACACAACCAACTCTGCCGACGACCAACTTCGGTCGGTGACCTACTATTGAGAACTTCTCTGCTGTTCTCAATTGTTATATAGAAAATTCTCAATAATTCTTAATTGTCAATCTTTTCAGTTGTTAGCTACTAAGATCACGACCAACTTCAGCCGGTTGTCAACTATGGCAAACAACAACTAAATTCTCTATTTCTATCATTTGTTCACAAAACAACTGAAAACTCTTCTGTTGTACACTTCATTAAACAACTTATAACCATATTATACTCATTACGTCCCAAAATGATCTTCATACTTTTTTTTGTAGTTACTATGATGGTACTTTGAGCAATAATTTTAGGTTAATTGCAATATTATAATGAACATCGAATACTTTTTGTTAATACACTTTCAACAATACTATCAAAAACACCTTCTAAATTTTCATTAGGTTAATTATATTAACATAAACTTATTGTCGAAAATACCTTCGTAGTAACTACGAAAAACGTATGAAGATCATTTCAGGACAAAGGGAGTACATTCCTCCTTTTATCTCCACAACACAGTTTTTACAATTTCAAATGAGACAAAGGGAATATATTTCCTCAAGAGAATTATAATAATATTTAACATTACAAAAACTAGTTAAATACTTTAAACTCTCTATTGTAAAATATAATTAAATAGTTTGATAATTAGAAATATTTATTAATAATGGTGACAAAGCCCACACGAGTCAGAGGCCATCATATATGAATCAAACCTTTCAACCATCATTTATTATCGAATTAACATAAACTTATTGTTCAAAATACTTTCGTACTTCTAGCCTCTTCTTTTTACTAACTTTCTACGTGTCTGTCCCACCCTTTTTCACCCACACCATTCTCTCTCTCATGTGTCGATCTAATTTCCTATTTTCACAGTCGTTGCAATGTAACCTAGTGTTGGAAAATTACAGTTGGAATTAGGGACTAACTTAGCCTTTAGTTTTTTAGTAGGATGCCTTTAATTGATTTGAGGAAAGAGACAGGGGAAGAAGTTCTTTTGAGGGAAGAGTAAGAGCATGTGAGGGTGAGAAGGAAGACAGAAAGTATAGAGAAGGAGAGGTGATGTTTGATCTTGATGAAGAGATCGACATTGTTGTACAGTGAGGATGTGAGTCCGCCAGCAGAAAGCTTAGCCATGAAATCTGGTGACCAGTGTTGCTGTGGACAGACGCTGTTAAAGAAGGGGATTTCGGCCCCATTTTGCTCTCAACGGCGACGAGAATGAACAAGAAGAGGAGTTTAGCGGTTCTTTGTCAGAATCTGAGGGGGTCGGCATTTCTCGATTTGTAGATCTGGTGACCGGTGAATAGTACGGCATTCTTTTTTACTTGTATTTGCATGGAGAAGAGGGGAGGGCACCGGTCGCCTGGATGGGGGAGGCGGTCGCAGGAGAGGGAGAAGGAGACGGACGTCGGAGTTGAGGAGGAGAGAGGTCGTCGGAGTAATAGATGAGCGAAGGGAGTATATAGAGAGAGAGAGACTAAAGAGAGGGGGAGTGTGTTTGTTTTGTGTACATGTGATCTGGGAGGTGTGGAAGTTTATTTAGGGTTATAGGGGTAGTTTGTCATTAAGAAAATATATAATTGGGTTAGGAGACCCTACTGTTATGTTAGTTCTGATCATAGGATTAAATGGTAGATTTGGATGTAGTGTCGGTTAGACTAAGGGACTAGGAGTTAATAAACTCTAATGCTAAAAGAATTACTCCCTCTGTCCTAAAATGATCTTCGCGTTTGACTATTCAAACTTTTTAAGGATATGAACACTTGCTTCACTACCCATGCTTTGTTTAAGCCTAAAATGTAGAAACGTGAAGAAAATTTTGGGACAATGAGAAATAGAAAATGAGAAGATTATTTTGGGACGGAAGGAGTACTTCACAATTAGTTATTCTTGAATTACATATTGACTTAAAAAGATGGACACATGTTGTCCAATTGAAAATAAATGTCACACTTCATAAAAGGAATTCAAATTGGGGCTTTATCTTTTGTTAAGTTTGTTAGAACTTTAACCAAAAACTTTGTTCTAGTCCTCGCTACATTACTTTGGAGAAACTTTCATTTACCGTCCAACACTAATTCTTCCATTTTTACAATAGTACTTCAAAAAATACTTCAATTTCTGTACCAAAAGTTAACGACTTTGATTTTCTTTGACTTAAAACTTATAAAAACTAACACTAATTATATATTTAAGGAATATAACACTTAATTTAAATTTTCAAACACAAACTTACAAAATATGATACACAAAAATAATACAAGTGATTTAGTCTTCTGTGATAGATAGTGCTGGCGGTGCATTGCAACCCATTACTCTTGCTTTGAAACTTTAACATATTACTGCTTCATAATTTCTAAAAAACATATGCTCCCTTATGTCTAAATTTCTTTTGGAAGGATACTTACATAAAGGTGAAACATAAGCATGTATAGTAGCATATATACATAAAAAATTATTAACTCCATCATATATATGATGAGTTTAAGTGTGAATTAGAACTTGTTATAAATGAGGGAGGATTTAGTAACTATTAAGCAAATTGGACATTCATTTTGAGACAATTTCTTGAAATTTAGACATTCATTTAGGTAGTGACGTCGATGTAGCCGAGTGACGACGACGTAGACGAGGAATCAAATAAAAGAGATCAAGTCTACTTAAAGATAGCCGCTAAAGTAAAATATATGAATGGTAATTATTACTTAGGTTTGTTTCGTATTTCAAATAATTTAGAAGTTCGATTCTTCAAATTTATTTTCCTTTTCTAAATACTTCATGAAAAGAAGAACGTTCTTCTTAATTTGTCTTCTATTTATTACTCAATTCATTTCAATAAAAATATATTTTCCCAATTTTTGGGTTGTTCCAATAAAACTCAATTAAAAACAATAGAAGATAATATTCATAGTGTAGTGTAGTTCCAAATAATGGCAATCGAAATATATAAACTAAACAATATTGGAAGGTGAATGTGAAACTTTAGATTTAAACTAAATTTAATTTCAAAAGTTAAATAACAACCTTTAATTTATTTGTTTTCCAGAGTCAACCTGATTTATAAACATATGCCTATCTTTTCCAAATGCTGGGGACTCATATGGAATTCACTAAAAATTCAGGTGTGCCAGATTTATGCATATACTCACCCTTCCATTTGAAATAAGATAAAATGTGATGACATGAAGATTAAAGGAAATCAATCAATCAATCATCAATAAATATAATATAGCAGAGTTATTTGTAGTTCTCACAGGAAGCCACTTGGAATTCCACATCACAATTCCACGTGGCATAATCAACTCAGTTTTGACAAATTTGAATCTACGGAATTTTCAGAGAAATTAAAATTGAAAGTATATCTCTATCTAATCTGATAACCCACTCGTAAATCAGATTTGTTAATTAATTAAATCTTAGATTTGTTCAAGCAAATCTCAATTTAATGTCTTTCCAAAAATCCCAAATCTATACTTAATTTGTCTGATTCGTAATGTATACCGATTCTTAGCTTCTTGTAAATCAGATTTAATAAATTAAATACATATCAGATTTATATATAATCACTTTTCAATTCAGTTGACATATAAACATGCATCAAATGAATTCTCTTTCTCTGTACGGGAGTCCTAAGTAAACTACATTACAACTTACCAGTATCTTCTTATAACACTGTATTTCCACAACGATATTAGGTTGGCAAGGTAGTTCCTGTTCCTACCATTTTTTTCTTTATCGAATCCATCTTCTTTGCTAGCAACTGATTGGACCATCCGAGGTAAATCCACATTCGACCTTTTTTTCTCTATTCAGTTTCCAGTCTTCTGGTATATTATATTTTGAGTCTTCTGATACATAATCTATGTTTGCATGTTTGTTTAATCTGCAATATTGTGATTGATTTAAATACTCATCGTTTTTATCATTGAAAATCGTAAAATACTACGATTAACCTCCATTAGCATAGTTAAGAGATAACAAAACTCTTTAAAAAATCATTTAATCAAATGAATTTGAAGATTTGTTGCAGATTGGAGCAACAATTGCAAACGACACAACTCCGTGTAATCGATGCCCTCAGCCATTTTTTAAAATGGAGGTTAAGTAGCCATTTTGCTTCAAACATTCTTATGAACACATTGGATAAGATTCAAATGTATTGTGTAGCTAACTATTATAAACGCCTAGCATAAGTGCAAGTTATGGTAGAAACAGAATGTGTAGCCTTTTGAATCGTCGCTCTCTCTATGTTTCACGAGAAAATATGGATGATGATGATTCATTAGGTAGGTGCGTTGTGTTGCCATCATCATACACCGAATGGCATCAGTGGATAATTCGTGATTTTCAAGAATGTTCGGCAATTTGCAGATGGCCTAGATATTTACCACTTTTTATCACATTCACTTGCAATCTAAAGTGGACAAAGATCACAAGGTTTGCTGAGAAGATGAGAACGAGACCGAAAGATATGCCTGATATGAAACTTGTGTTGGGTTTCGTGCAATCATGCGCAGTGGAAGAAATACATGAATAAAACCCAATAGCCTAGATCCGCTATGAACAATAATTCATAATATCAAGATGAAAGAAACTAACCCTTGTAGATCGAGATAAAACTTGGATTAGACGTTAAGAGAAATGCCCTCTATCAGTGATCCACACAACGAACAGACTTCAAGAACGCCTTCTTGAACTTGACTGCTAGGCCTTCGGTTTTTAAAACGATTTTGAATAACGATTCTTCAAAGTGTTGGGTATGCCCACTTATATCTCAGTTTCAATGTAATAGGATTGATTAGATTTGATTGATCCATCACCTAAGTTTTATTTCATGGACTTTAGACCCACATGTAAGAAGTATTTATACTTCATTTTTTAGGTTGTCCATTGTAATAGAATAGGCTTAGGAATAGGGCAAGAAGATCAAGATTCAAGATAAATCACAAGTTCAGTTTGAGCCACACGCCTATGCGCCATGCGCCTCCTTAGGCGCGCGCATGAGTAATGCGCCTAGCTTGGCTCACGCGCCCCAGATGGCTTAGCGCACGCTATGTCCACGCGCTCCTTAGCTCAACGCGCATAAATGTTTGAAATAACATTCAGTGATTTAATGAAGACTCGAAGACTTGAAGAAGATTCAAACTACGCCAATGATCCAACGGTGGTTAAATAACACGTATGCACCCGCATCTAAGGACACCTGTCCATAACGGTCATATTTGTGTTATGTGTCTAACGGCTATAAAAGGACACGTGCTCCACTCAATGAGCGACAGCACATCCGTCCTTTCTCTGACTCACCAAGGATTTCCAACGGCTAGTTTTTGGGGCTCTACTATAAATACCCCATAACTTCAACCATTTGAAGTTGCTAAGCATTTCACAAATTTCTCTCTCAAGCATTTTGAAGATTGCCTTTGATTTACCAGAATTCTCAAGAACATCTTCATAACTTCATCCTTAGCCCAGATCCTCAAGCAAAAACACTTTAGTTTTCTTGTGCTCTCAATCTCAAAGATCTAATGAGCCTTGAATCTAAAATCACACACGCACCTCTTTAAGTTTGATCACTTAGATCTTTCTTTTAGAGATACACCGGTTATTGTCTAGGATTTGTTCTTTCATAGAAATAGATCTTGAGTTAGTGTATAAGCTCAAAACGATTGTAATTTGTAACACTCTCTCATTATATAAAATCTTCATTAGAAATCCAAGACTAACCATCTTGGTAGAGGACATAGATCATTTTCCCGATCGAACCTCTCCAAATAGCGCGTACTTACTATCTTGCTATTTCCTTTCAAGTTCATATCATATCTTACTATTTGTTTGTTTATTCATTGTAGATTGATTGATTGAACTGTGTTGTATTTGTTATATCATCTGCCTTAGTTTCTTATTTCACCCACTTTGAGCCAAAATACTTAGAGTGTGTGTGCGCCCCCTTTATCATACTTTGCGCCTATTTACATTACTAAATTCCGCTGTGCATTTCACTCACTCACTTAGGCGCATATCATATCGCTTACTTGATAAAGTGCGCATTTGCAATTGAGTTTTTCAAGGGTACGAAAAGAATTTTAAAACAACTATTCACCCCCCCCCTCTAGCTATTTTTCATACCCTTGTTGCCCTTTGGGACCAACAAGTGGTATCAGAGCAAACACCTTTATAAAACACTTTTGTTTTTCAACTCAATCGACGAAAGGCTCCATGACACCGTAGTTTATGGACATTACATTCCGGTTAAAGCGAATCCAAATCCACGCACCAACGCTGCTCAACCTACAGTTCTTAAACCGAAGGAAGAATGGACTGAGGAAGAAACAAGAAGAGTTGCAAATGACGAAAAAGCAAGAAACATTCTCCTAAGCACTCTAAGCACGGCTATGAAACAACAAGTCATGCATTGTGCTACTGCTAATGAGCTATGGGATGCCATTGAAGAGCATATAGAAGGAGATACCGTTTGCAAGGAGAACAAGAGATACGAAGTACAAAAGAGATTCAACAATTTCTCTCAACTCCCCGGAGAAACCTTAAGACAAACTTATGAACGCTTTTGTGAAATTATCAATCTATGTATTTCACTTGGCATGAAGTTTTCAAACAAAGATTTGAATGTCAATTTTCTCCAAGCTTTTAGATCAAGATACCTACATAAATCTAGCGCTCTTGAAGACGCTGGAACTTTGGATGATTGGACTTTAAGGAACCTTTATGCTAATCTTAAAGTTTATGAGCTCAAACTTCAGCGAATTAGTGAAACTGAAGGAAAATCAAAATCTGTTGCAATGGTGGCGCATAGAGAGGAAGCTCAACCTCCTGCGCCTGTGCCTATTCAGAAAGAGAAAAGTTTCGATCCCCAAATTTCTACTTCTGAGCTATTGGACATGGACGATGAAGACTTCGCTTTATTTGTGAAGAGATTCCAGAAGTTCAGAAAATTCACCAAGCCCGGCTAACCAGCAAATATCAAGGATCTACCAACAAAGCTCCTTCAAAGTTCATAAGGAGCAATGATTCTAAGAAAAGAAGACCTTGTTTGTTTTAATTGCAGGAAACCCGGACACTTTGCATCGAGCTGCCCAATTCCCAAGTTCGAGTATATGCAAAAGAAGACCAGCCATACTCCTAAATTCACTTCCAAGTTCACTCGTCATAAGGGAATGGTTGCTGAAGAAGAAGCACCAGCAAATGAGCACAACACGTGGATTCAAACAGACTCCGATGAGAGCGATGAAGACTCCGATGATGGACTCGTTTGTTTTGTTGCAAAAGATGAAGATGATGTTGAAATTAATGACTATGACTCCGATGAATTTTCAAAGGATGTTCCCGATATGAAAAACTTGAACAAACCAATCAAAAAATCTGCTAGTCACTCTGTGGCGAAAAAGAAGAAAGGACCAACCATCAGTGAGCTAATTGAACAAGGATGTCTTACTCCGGCTCAAAGCGATTGTGGATTATTGTTTGCCCGATGTGATCTAAGTTCAAGGAACAAGCTAAGAAAGGGAACTTACATCAGACCACAAGTTGAACCAGCTGCACCAATTCTTAAAATCAACGATGATGAAATTGCTGCTGAACAAGAAAAGTTATTCAAAAAGGCTGAAAAGGTAATCAGTAGATTTGATAATATGAAGGAAGCTTTAGCACTATCATGTGATGAAATTTCCCAGCTTAAGACCGAGAAAACTGTTCTAAAATCTGAACTCACCCTCCTTAAGGAGCAGATAAAGAGCATGACTCCTCTGACTGTTAAAAACACTTTTCTAACAGAACAGAACTCACTTCTTAAAGTTCAAAACGATGAATTGGTCGCTCAAATTACTGATCTCAAAAAGATTACAAATGAGTAGTCCAACTCTCGTGTCACTATGGATAATATTTTTGAGTCCCAAAAATCCAGTGGTGATAAAAGTGGCTTGGGATTCTCTCAACTAGTGACAACTTTAAGTGTGATGTCTGTGCTGAAAGAGATAGTGAATTTACAAAACACCAAACTTTTGAAATTCTCAAGGAAAAACATTCTAATTCAATGGGAAAAGGACATGAAAAAGTCAAAAGACAAACATTCCATTATGTCTACCCAACGAAGCAATTTGGGAAAGCTAAAGGGAAAGATATAGCTACAGATGAATCATCCTCTAGCAAAATCCCTCTTGAAACAAAGCGCGCTCCTTCTCCGGAAAAATATCTAATTAGCAATATAAGCTCCTATCACACATACCAAGTATTCCTTATTGTTCTTAATACTGCAGAATAAACAAAACTCACATAAGGTTGAAACAGGGGAGGGCGCACGCTTCACCTCTAAGGGTGCGCGCGCCTCCTTAAGCCAGAACATAAGCCTTGCCAAATTAGCCAAGGGTGCGTGCGCCTCCTTCCATAGGGTGCGCGCAAACATATTTTTGGAGGGTGCGCGCGCCTCTCCCAAAAGGGAGCGCACGCCTCCATCAAAACTTACAAAATTAAAACTTCAGATAGAGGGTGCGTGCGCCTCCTTCTGGAGGGTGCGCGCGCCCCTAGGTCGAAATTCAGATTCCCAGTTCAGCAACTGGGTTGTTCTTGCCCAAATTTCCATTTCTACCATAACCAAACCCTACCCAGAAATTGGACTACTATTACACACTTACAGAACTTGTTTTGGGTATCTAACACCCCAAAACCAAACTGAAAATCAATCCTAAAACAATCTTAACTCAAAACTTGGGATTAAATTGCAACAACCTATAAAATGCACTTCTTGCACCAAACTTCATAAAAACCCAACTCAAATTCCATATTTCTCATATATAACATCCTACAATTCAAAATACTCATTCTAACATTAAAGTAGGGGAATTTAGTAACTTACCTATCCCGGAGAAATATCAAGAAAATGGAAATTGACCCGGTAGAATTACTCTATTCAATGCCCTGAACATATATATATATACTTAGAATTTGAAATAGGGTAGTGAATGAATTTAGGGGAATTTATACAAAATATTTCTTACCTTTCTTCACCTGGCTCAAGAACACAGAGGGAGCAATTTTTTTTCTTTAAGTGTGTGTGTGTGTGTTTTGGTGATGAAGGATGAAGAGGGGAAAGATTAGGATGAATTGATTTTTTTTTAAGTTTCACCCACACCCCTCAAATTCCCATTCTAATCACTTTAACCCCCTTTACTTACAATTTTCACTAAGTCCCCTTAAAAACCCACTAGCACAAATAACTCCCTTAACATGAATATTCCCAAAACACGTATTATTACTAACACTTATTAACACATATACTCAAATAATATATGCAATTCACAAAAATATATTATCTAGTATATAAAATGCACACGTAAATCACATAATATAATTTAATTATATAATATGCAAAATATAAAAATAAAATTGGGTGAGGCGTTACATCCTCCCACCTTAAAAGAAAATTCGTCCGCGAATTTTATTTATCTAAATGATCACTTTACTTACCAAAGTTATCAAATAGACTCGGGTATTTCTCTCGCATTTCCCGCTCAGCTTACCATGTAGCTTCTTCAATTTCATGGTTCCTCCACAACACTTTCACGAGGTGAATCCGTTTAGTTCGCAACACTTGCTCTTTCCTATCAAGAATCTTCACTGGCAATTCTTCATAGGACAAATCGGGTTGGAACTCAATTGGCTCATATTCAAGAACATGAGATTCATCCGCGATATACTTACGGAGAGTAGAGACATGAAACACATTATGGACTCCAGATAATGATGGCGGTAAAGCAAGTTTATAAGCCAATTTCCCAATCCTCTCAAGTATTTCAAATGGCCCTATATACCGAGGAGTCAACTTTCCTTTCTTCCCAAACCGTTTCACACCTTTCTGAGGAGACACTTTCAAAAATACGAAATCACCAACTTGGAATTCAAGATCCCTTCTTCTGTTGTCAGTCAGCATAACTCTTTTGACGACTTTGAGCTGTCCTCAATCTCTCCCGAATTAATCTCACACTTTCCACCGACTGTTGAACCATTTCGGGTCCCAAAAGCCTTGCTTCCCCGACCTCGTCCCAACATATAGGTGATCTACATTTACGACCATACAATGCTTCGTAGGGGGCCATTTCAATACTAGACTGGTAGCTGTTATTATAAGCAAATTCAACTAACGGTAAATGAACATCCCAACTACCTTTGAAGTCAACCGCACATGCTCGTAACATATCCTCAAGAATCCTTACTAGCCTTTCTGACTGCCCATCTGATTGTGGGTGAAATGCCGTGCTGAAATTTAATTTAGTCCCAATTGCCCCTTGAAGAGCCTGCCAAAATTGGGATGTAAACCGAGGATCTCTATCGGATACTATACTCACCGGAACCCCATGAAGCCGGACTATCTCCTGAACATATAGAGAAGCCAACTGAGTCAATGAATACCCCATAGAAACAGGCAAAAAGTGAGCCGACTTGGTTAACTGATCTATTATAACCTAAACTGCTTCATAACCCTTTCGAGTACGCGGTAAACCGGTTACAAAATCTATGGTGATATGTGTTGGGTTTCCAAGTAACATGCGCAGCGAAATATAACAATTAAAATTTTAAGAAACCCAAAGCCATGGATCCGTTCATACGATTAAATCAAATACAACAAGATGAATAAAGGATGAACTAACCCTTGATGGCTATCAAATTTTTCTCTTGGTCTTTGGTGGAGAAACTTGAAGACTTGATCACGATCACAAAGCTTGAACACGAACCTTGAAGATGATGATTTTCACCCTCTAGCGGTATCCACACTTCGAACGAATATCAAAGGAGCTTCTTTGATCTTGGTTGCTAGACCAATAATTGTAAAACACACTTTCACAATTTAATAAAGAACTATATGGAATTTATTTGTGAATTATTTTGTTCCTCAATCAATGATATCTTAGAACAAAATAAAATCTCTCTCAAACTCTTTGAGACTCACAAAAGCACTAGCCAATATGGTCTGGCCGAATTGGGGTTTTTATACACAATTAAGACCTATTCCAAATAGGAATCTTATGCCAAAAACCATTCCTAATCGAATTAGGAATCTTTCTGTCGGCATACCGGCGCCCGCCTGGTACCCCCCGAGCGCCCGCTCATTTGGACAGAAAGTCCAATTGTTTTTTAGCTTGTTCAGGCGCCCGCCTGGTGCAACCCAAGCGCCCGCTTGGTTGACCAGGAGGCCCAGAACTTTCCAGAAATTCCTTGGAGGTCCTCTGACCTTAAATACCAATATAGTCCTCTTATTTAAAATTCGTTCTATTGTGTGTGACCCTCTAGGATTATACTAAGTTGGCAATGGGCTCAAACATGATCCCATAAGATATGATTAGGTTCTAGCAAACCGTCATACCTACCCAAATAGTATAACTAGATACAAGTTCGCATTCCTTTAGAATATGTTATAATCCCTTTGTCCTCGATGTCATTGAACACAAGTCATGGTCAACAAGTCAACTTGTTTTTGTTCAATACTTTCTCGATTCCGAATATGTTGATAATCCAAATGACATTGATCTAATCAATCCATTTGAGTTTGGCCAAACATTTCATCAACATCATTCCTACGAGGGGCCCAAGCTTGACATCTCTCCGAAGAGGGACAAATCCATTTAGCTTATTATTCTTCCCTACGTGAATCCGATTATGCCAATTATACCCTTTATAACTACCGTATTAAGGCAGCGTTTGAATATGTCAAACATAATCTTCATCAAGTGGAAGACTATAATAACTTCATGTCTAAGGATTCAAATGACATAACTAATATGAGATTTATATATGACGTCGAGCATGACATAAATCTCATACCGCGGGTCATGTCCAGTACCTTGTTCGAAACAAGTACCCATAAATCTAACATGATCATCCCATGATCATTTAGCCTTTATACTAGTGCTTAACAAGCTCTAGGGACGGAGATTATTATAAGCAAACACGAGCCATAATAATAATCTTATTATCTCTTTATCATTATGAATAAATGATAACTCATACAACGTTTAACAAACGTGCCTAGGGCACCAACACCAACAATCTCCCACTTGCCCTAGGCCCAATTCGCTAGGTATCCAATACCCATGGACCTATCATGACCATCATGGTTAGCTTTGTGGAAGTCCCATTGTTTAGCGTGTCCGTAACGTTATCATTATGAGGTACTTTGCATATATGTACGTCTCCCTTATCAACGATTTCTCGAACGATAAGAAAACGCCTAAGTATGTGTTTGGATTTAGGATGTGCTCTTGGTTCCTTTGCTTGATCAATAGTACCACTATTATCACTAATATGGTCTATTGGATTAGCAATGCTAGGAACCATCTTAAGTTCACAATGAACTTCTTAATCCAAACCACTTCCTTTGCAGCATCCAATGCGGCTTATATACTTAGATTTAGTATGTAGAATTTTGTGACTCTTCTTGGAACCATTCCAACTTACAGCTTCACTATTAATTATAAAACTCAATTGCGATCTTTTATCATCTTTGTCAGTTTGGAAGCATGCATCCGTGCACTCATATACACCGAGATCATCTTCCGTCCCTCCATAGATCATAACAATTCTTTTAGTTCTTCTAAAGTACTTTAAGAATTGTTTCACAGCCATCCAGTGACTCTCACCGGTTATCGGATTAATATCTACTCGTCATGCTCCAAGCATTAGATTTATCCGGCTTAGTACTTATCATGGCATCATGGATCCAAATGCCGAAGCAAATGGCATCTCATTCATTTTTCTCATGCTCATCTCTTGTCTTTAGGACATTGAGTCTTGCTTAGAGAAACTCCATGTAACATTGGCAATTGTCCTCTCTTAGAATTTTCATGCAAAATCTTCTAATGACTTTGTCAATGTGTGTACTTTGGCTTAAACCAATTTTCCCCCTTGATCTATCTCTATAGATCTTAATGCCAAGAACATATGTAGCTTCATCCATATTCTTTTTTGCGAAACAGTTTCTTAACAAAGTCTTTACAGACTAACGTGTAGAAATGTCGTTTCCAATTAGCAATATGTCATCCACATATATTAAATAAGGAATAGCACTATGCTCCCACTAATCTTCTTGTATATACAAGGTTCATCTTCGTTCTTGATCAGGTCAAAATCTTCGACTTATCAAAACGGAGATTCCAACTCCCACAAGTTTGCTTTAATCCATCCAATAGATTTCTGCAACTTACAAAATTTATTAGAATTTTCTTTGACTGTCAAATCCTTTAGGTTGTATCCAATACATCCTTAAGTGAGTTCCTGTTGAAGAACGCTTGGTTTGACATTATTTTATCAAATTTCATATTCCAAATATGAACATGTGACTATGAGAATTCTAGTAAATTTCTGCTACCCATGTAAATTTTCTCCAAGAAAACTCATTCCTCTCCTTTGGTTTTTACGCCTTAGGTTAGAATGATCAAGTTCCAAACTTGATTATTATACATAGATTCCTTTTAGATATAATGACTCCAAGCCATTAATCTAAATGTGGAGTTGATATTGCATCTTTGATAGGTGGTAAATACTTCATTCTAAATGAACTTTACCTCAATACTTTCTATTTCGAAACATCCAATATTTCTACTAATAGATTGTATCCTATCATGTATTGCAAGTATTTGTATATCTTGAACGGACTTTTCACGACTTCTTGTGAAAACTTGTTCAACTTCCATCTTAGGTTAAAATATATTTTCTAGGTCTCGAACCATTCGAGATACATTTACTCCCACTGATTCTTTTAGAGATAAACCATTTATCAAGAAAAGTATCATAATAATAAACAAACCATTTGTTTCTTATGAGTAAAATTATTATCCTCAAGTTTCCTTAGGATATCCCATGAAAGTATATTTATTAGATTTAAATGTGAGTGTGTCCCAGACAGCTCCTTTCCAAAAGGTCTCACCATCTTAAATCTTTACGAAAGACAAACCGAGTTTTCTTTCATTATTTAACCTCTTTTGATGGAATTCAGATTAGTATAATTATAGCGGTTTTAAATACATAACCCCAAAATGAATAATGGAAGATCACTTTGACTTTGTCATCCAATCAACCATATCCAATAAGGTTCTTATACTTCCATGCAGACACATCATTTAGAATGATGTTCTCAGTGAAGTTAATATGTGAAACCATTTCACAACTTTAATGATGACTGTCAAATTCTTGGTTTAATTATTCATCATCATGATCCAATCATAATCTTTGAATAATTTTACCAAGTATGATCAAAATTCTCTTTTTGCATTGCTTCTTAATGCACCATACACATCGGAATGTATTAGGTCAATTAAGATATTAGCCTTTTACCAATCATAGTAAAAGATGTCTTGGTCCAAGTAAATAAGATTTGCATAAATCATGTTATTCCAAATCATATGACTTAAAACTCCGTCCCATGGAATTTTAGATATGCATCTTTTATTTATTTGATCAAAACAATAATGCATAAAGAATTTTTAATTATTTATGTTATAGCCTTTATTACTTTGTTCTTCAAGATTTAGGATATAAGATTTATTTATATGATAACACAATGAAGTAAATCATAATAAATAAAGCACCTTTCTTATTCTAAATAAGAAATAAATATCCTTCATTATCTTATAACAAAATAAGATATTCCACTTCATCAGTAAAGTCACCTTACAAGTGTTCTACGAACAATGTTGCAACCATTGCATCATTACCGTTTGTAGATAAAACTTTACTATAAGTAGTCTTTCATCTTACTAATTATTCTGGTATCCAATACCCAATAATTAAATTTAGAAAGAATAATTTATAACATAAAATTCCCAAGTGGTAGTCCCACTACCATTCCCTTTTATTGATCATCCAGAATTTTGACTACAATTCTAAATGGTCAATCCAATTGCCACATTACCAAATTGCATCAATTTAGAGTTATAATTTTAACCACAATTATTTCCTTTAGGTTTGACAACTCTTGTCTTACCTTTCCTTTGGCACTTGACCTCCTTTCCATTATGAACCATGAGAATTCGAGAACCTTTCTCCGTTATCTTTATCTCCGCAGTTTTCAGCATATCATGCAACTCGGAGAGATTCTTATTCATTCCAAGCATGTTATAGTTCATCACTAAGTGATTATAACATTTGAACAATGAATCAAGAATGAGATCCGTGGCTTGCTCCAATCCAATTGGATAACCAAGTTTCTCAAGATGCTCTATGTAGCCTTTATCTTAAGCATGTGAGGTTCCACTTACTGCCCTTTACTCCTTTTGCAAGAAGTGAATGCAATAATGGTTTTATACCTCTCTTGCCTAGATTTCTCTTTTAAACATGTAACTCAAATCCACGCCTATCTAATAGACTTCCACAAGTTCCAAACTTTGTTGGAGTTTTGAGCACATAATCGCGAGCATAAGACAACTCACATTCCTACTCATGATTCTTGTGATTGTCTATCTCTGGCATTGGGTTCTTCAGGAATAGGCCCATCAAGAATGTACAACACATCTTCTTGCCTTAGAACGATTCTTAGGCTCAGGATCCAATCCATGAAGTTTGTACCATTCTTTTGAAGCTTTATCCTTAACAAGGATTAATCGCAATGATTTTAGTTGTCATCTACTACTTATGCAAAATTTCCAAAATTTTACAAGTACCAATCTCATTAAAGAGATAAATAATGTATTTTCCAAAAATACTCCCACTAAATTATATAACCTTCTTACACATCCAATGTATAATATAATTTAAATGGGGTAAGATCCAACTTTAATTTAATTTTGAGTCCACGGAGGCGGACCGTTCAAAACTAAATTAATTAGGTAGACAACCTGTCAATCACATCTCATATGACTCTTAGATCCTTTCATGAGACTCTTTTGATATTGGGCTAAGATCCAACTTTAATTTAATTTTGAGTCCACGGAGGCGGACCGCTTAAAATCAAATTAATTAGGTTGACAATTTCTTGTCAATCATATCTCATATGATTCTTAGGGATCCAATTTCGAAAGCATGTTTAATCTCATCTTTTGCCTAGGCCCAAAACTGTTTTGACGCCTAATTAAAGTCCAACCATTTTAAACGTATAGGAACCATTCAATTTGATGTACCTTGCGGAGGCAAGCCCACATTAAACTAATGAACCTCATCTTGCTCACATATGAATAAAATTAATGCACTTCGCGAAGGCGAACCCACATCAAGATCATCCATGTATAAGCAAGTGTTTTAATCATGGCATGGTAATGAAGGACTTAAAACTTTCTTTGAAGGTTCATCACATATAGCATATAACACATTTATGAGCACATAATATAAACATGTTACACATCAAGATTAGCCACTAAATTAATCTCCATTAATTTAAGCATGATATTTATGTGTCATTAGTTTCTCTATAATTATGAGGATGAGACTATTTCAACTTTGGTTATTATCTCCAAATCAAGACAACAAGAAGTGCGGTCGAACTAAGCCATTAGGCAACCACAATCCCGTACTAATTCAAGAAACCAAGAAAGTAGTCCATGTGGCCGAAACTAAGCAATAGATGGTCTCGATGAACGTAGGCCAATTGCATTCACAATTCCACATGGATCTCCAATCATTGAATCAAGAACTTTGTTTCTCAATTTTAGCAATTATGAACTCTTCATAATTCTAACTTCGTTTTATCTTTGAAACTTTGATAGAATGACCATTAATAAATGTAAAATCGGGGTAAATCAATATTCGAAACGGAGACTGTGTATGAAACAAGGAAGCGATGAAGAATGGAATTGAGGAAGAAGACGAGAGACAAAACATTAAGACAGGGTCACCGCTAAATAGGACTTACATTGAGGCTTTCCCTCTTCCGCTTGAGAGATTTCTTATGGAATAAGTGAGATTCATAGAGCAGGATCCATAACTACTCAAAGCTTTTTCTTGCTTACTTCAATGTCCCCCTTTACTACGACTACATTTTAAAATTTATAGGAGAAGGAAGAGCACCCGAACCAAGATTTGTTGAAATAAAAGAGGTGTGGTTATTTGAAGTGGATTCTCTCTTTTGTAGTAGATGCCAAACCTACTGCCCTAAAGACTAAGGGTGGAGGCAGTAGCTACATGGACTAACACCCGGGCAGCTTCCATGGAAGGAAACTCTTCTATCGGGTAAGGAGTCAGAAAGAGGCCAAGGCCGAGGCTTAAGAAAGCCCTATTAGAAGGATGAAGCGAGTTAGCTATGATGTTTTTCTTTTCTATTAATTTTTTCCATTCATTCATTTCATAAAAATTAAATAGAACCAAGCACCCCACTGAATGAGCTCGTCCGCCCTTTTCCACTTTTCAAGAGAAAGATTGGATTGCTTCAGTTTAGCCGCTGCACTCTTTGTGGATTTTGTGGAGTGCCTTAATCATGGGCGACTAGGGATGGCCATATCGAACTGGAACCTCCAAACCGGACCGGAACTGGAACCGGAACCGCCTTGAACCTTGACGAAAACCGGAACCGTGTGAACCGAAACCATTTGTAACACAGGCCGGTCCGGTTCATCCCCTCTGAAAACTGTGAACCGGTGGTTCCGAACCGCCATGAACCGCCTAGACCGAACCAGAACCGGAACCGTTAGAAAACCGTCAAAACCCGTCAAAATCGTTAGATTTTTAGCAGTTTCATCATAATTATCCGTTACTAACGGAAAGTTGACAAGAAACGTTGAGTTTTGACTGAATTTTTAGCCAAATTCAGTGAATAAAAATAATAAAAAATTGTTGAGTATATAAAAGAAAAGAGGGACGGACCTCTTTAATTTTTTAAACATTTTTCTTTACCTTTTTGTAAAAAAATTGGCTACAAAATATTATTATAATTGTTTTTTCTGTTAAAAAAAATTACTTTTTTAATAAAACGATACTGTGGACCGGCGATTACAAACCGTGAACCGGCGGTTCCGAACCGAAAGAGAAACGGTTGTGTTATGGTTCAAGCTTTTCCGGAACCGGAACCGTGTTTGGTCATCCCTATGGGCGACCAGGCCCCTTCAGCGCAAAAACTTATCTAAACAAGACATTGAGGCGCCAAACAGAGAGACAAAGAATCAAGTTCTAGGTTCGGAACTATTTCACCCTTAATTAACTACCTATATAAATGTCGAAGTCGGGGAATTCTATCGAGCCTCCATTTATAGAGTGGTGGAGTGGATAGTTGGGCTATATAACACCTTGAAAATCAATAATTCGTTAATTGCATGATCTTGATCAAGATCCCATTCTTATCAACATACGTAGACAGCGTGAAGGGAGATTCATTTTGATACCTCTTACAGATCATCACCTTCTTATTACGTTATTCATTGCTATTATACTCACCCTCATCTTTCCTACTTGAAATTATTTCCCGAGGGTTGATCTGGACCAATGCTCTTCACCCTTTTCTTTGACTGACCAAAAACAGACTCCGACTCCAGGAATTGACTTTGCATGTTGTTAGCCCTTTCACTACTACATACTGCATGCAACTCTCAAAATATGGGCATTGTCAGCCATTTTCTGGAGAGCAACACTAGCGGAACAAAATAAGGCTATAAAATCTTGCTCACAAAATGAGGTGGCAATATTTTATTAGTTGCATCGATAATGGCCCCACCACACTATAATTAAAAACATCAATAAAAATCATTACACCTAAGATTTTGTGACTAAGTTTTTGTGCCCTTAGTATTATTCTTTTCTAGATTTGATGTTTCCTTTCCCTGAATTTAACATGTAAATGTAAAAACCCCCATGATCTTATAAACCAACAACTAGTTACTAATAGTACAGCGCCTATGAAGTTGAACTAAGATATGATGTACATAGAATACAACATAAAGATCACTTTGCTCATTTTGAAATTTAAGGTGTTGAGCAGTCCAGATTAGAAATTGATAATGTTAAGAGTATTTCAATGGTAAAACCAAGCAGTAAACTCAAAGTCGCGCACAACCCGCCATGGGGTTAGGGGCGTACGCTCTTCTAACCAAATTGGGCAAAGGCGCCTGAATCAAAGAAAGGCAGAATGACAGAAAAGACCAGAAAGTTAGAACTATTATTCAGTTTAGCCCCTAAAACTAACAAAACTAGTCAAGAACTTAACGGAAGTAACAGAAACGAACGGAAAACAAGTAAATCAAACTACATCTGAAAGGCCCTGTTTAACTATATGAACAGATGGATTAAAACTTGGACAGCTAACTGTTTGAGGTTAGCTGTTGAGAAATAATAAATAAAATAAATGTGCAGCGGAATATAAATGAATAAAGAAATGAAAGGACAAAGTATAGTGTGTGTGTGTGTGTGTGTGTGCAGCGGAATATAATATTCTCTTCAAATAAGAGTTACAAGAATTGATAAGGCAAGTTCCTTTGAACCCCCTCTACTTAATTGACACTTCAATTAAGGTTGCTTCTTTCAAAGCGAGAAAAAGAAAAAGAAAATAATCACAAATGTGTTTACAAATAAAAATAGCTTGGCTGTTAGCTGGCTGGATGTGGTATGTAACTGGGTGCAAGATGGCACAATATTTGCAGGGGTCTATGCAAATATTCAAGACTGCAGAGTATGAATGCAGTAAGGCTACAAAGGTTTTTCAAATGGTGTAAGGTAGTAAAAAGGGTTGAAGGGTTAACTTGACAACATGCCAGTATACTCCTTTATATAAGGAAGGGCGTATAGCCGTTGGGGGACAAGGGTACAACAGTAGCCGTTTGGGGAACAAAGGTACAGAGGAGTTAATGGTTTGTCTTTGACTTTGACTGAATGTTTATTATTCCTCTGTATGCAGGTTGTCAAGGAAGGGGAAGGTGTATTAACACTTGTTCAATCTTCAATATGAGTTATTCCAATGATTGGTAATATTGGAATAATCATTCTTCAAGGATCTGATGACGTGGAGTCAGCTGTTGATGAAAACCAGTCTAAGTTGTTGAAGCAGAGGAGCTTAGCTGTTGGGCTTGTAAGATATTGGCTGTTGAAGCTTGTTTGTATTTAGCATCTTGATAATTCATTTGAGGGTAGGGGAGTCTGTAATAGGTAGTTCTTCAGTTTGTTAGATGTATAGAGGATAGGTAGATCATGTAATGACTTGACTGTTGGCTTGAATGGAAACAGGGAAGCTTAGTTGTTGAGCTTTGTCTTGGTCTGCCTGTGCTCACGTCTTTTGTATACATCATATAATCAATTGGGTTGATTATTTATTTATCAAAACATATTTACTATGATTAATTGTGAGTTAAACATAGTGAGGTACTAACAATTTCCCCCTTTTTGGTAAATAAATAAAGATTTTGATTATATACCTGCAAACATAAATGCTAAGGAAATAGAAACACTAATGAAGAGAAATTCTTCTTGATAAAATTTCTTGGTAAACAAATTGTTAATACAGACTAAAATGTACTAAAGGAAATAATTAAAAAAGGTTGTTCTGAACAGCTATTCAAAACAAAGAAAACAAACCAATTTATTTAATCCTAGCTTTAGGCATTCTTGCTTCTTTCACTGCTTCAAGCTCTTAAAGTAGAGCATCTTTCCTCACTGGTTCTTTCTGTCTGTAGAACCATTCATTGTTCCAGTCAAGACCCATCATGTATTCGTACTGGAAATGCTGGTTTTGTCTGGCAATCAACTGATTCTTGGTGAGAAATGGTTGATGATTCAGAAGTCTTGGGCCAATCCAAGCTTGCAGTTGTTGAGGGGTCATGGTTTCTTCTGAAAGTGAGACCCCATGGGATAGTTTTTGTAAAGAGATGCAGGCTTTTTCTTGGTGAATTTTGAAGGGTGGCTAGGTGGAGGAGCTTGGAAGAAAGAGTGTAGGGATGTTTGGGATGGTCTTGGAGGAATGGGTTGGCTGCTGGGAGGAGGAGGAGGGGAAGCTGTTTGGGTTGGATGTTCAGGAGATGGAGGGATAGGATTGTCACCTCTTTGAATGATGAATTCAGAGATGTTATCAAGCTTTCTAAGAAGAGAGGTTTTGAGTTGTTTGATGAGGGTGGATGAGAATTGGTTAAAGTCAGTATAAGTAAGGTAATATGGAGGGGTGTATTTAAAAGGATCAAAATTAGGAGGGAGATTGACAAGATTTGATCTGGATTTCTTATGGAAATCAGGAGGTGGTGGAGGAAGCTATTGAGGATAAACAGCAGAGATGGGAAAGAGATTTTTGACAAGCATCCCAAGTATGTAGCTCTTTTTGGATAGAAGGGTCCAAAATACAGACTGAGCATATTGAATGCAAAGAGAATACACAAGGGAGGAAGGGGTGTAGAGGCATTCCTGAAGATTCTTGGAAATGAGATGAGAGAAGACTAATTCCCACTCTAGAAGATTTGAAAGAGTGATGGGATTGGACAGTTTTAGAGCAGAGAAGAGGAAGCAATACTGAGTAGTGATCCTAAACTTTTTCCACTCTTCATAAGCATAGAAGAGTTGACCCCCAGGAATTTGAAAGATTGTGAGGGTTAAGAAGAGGAGGGAGAATGGGAATTGAACTAAGCTTTTTGTGGGCATCTTGAACAGTTGGGATGGAAAAATCAATGTCACAGTCAAGGGCTCAGAAGCTAGGGTTAGGCATGAAAGTATCTAGATCAATTTGGGATTGAGGAATAGATTTGGAGGGAGGGTTAGCTGTTGAAGAAGGCTGGGGAGTAGAGGATCCACCTTGACCTTGGGATTGCCTATCTTATCTAATTCTCATAAAATCAAAGGCCTTGAGAGCCTCTTCTAAAGAAAATTTGGCAGATAGCTGCTCAAATAAGGATGTTTTTTCTTCCTCAGATAGATTGGAAACAGTCTTTTCCTTGATAACCTCAATGAGATTTAGGTTGATAATTGGACAGTAGAGTGAGCAGGAGATCTAGGAGGGAGAGGAATATGAGTTTGAGGTGAAGGAGGAGGCACAGAGGGAGTTTGAGTCTCAGCTATTGGGGTGAACTCATGAACTGGAGAGTTCCCCCTTGACTTAGCTGGGCTCTCTGAGCCAGGAGAGTTCCCCCTATGGGTTTCAACAGTTGAGAGGGTTGGAGAAGTATAAGATTGAAGGTAAAGAATGCCTTCTATGGCAGAAACATGATCTGAACTAGAGGTCAGATTGGGAGAGGGAGGGGATGCTTGTCTATGCCTTTTAAGAGAGGGAGAGGGAGATCTCACAGGTCTTCTTTACACTATGAACTGATCAGCAGTAGAGGATAAGGAGGTTACCTTATCAGTGGCATCTGGTTGAGCCTCAGCTGTTGGCTCATCTGGCTCAGCTGTTGGCTCAGCTTGCTTAGCTTTTGGTTCAGCTTGCTCAGGAGATGCTGCACCATGCTTTGCTCTTCTGATTTCTTCAATCTGTTATTGGAGAGATAGTTGTACACCAAATTCTTCTTCATCTATCTCCATTACTGCACTGGAGCTACTTGCCTTTTAAACTTCAGACTCTCCTTCACTGACTGTTGCTTTATCATCAACAAAGATTTAGCTAGCATTGCTATCAGCAGGCCTAACCCTTTCACCACTGACAGTGGTTTGCTCATGACTGTCTACAGGTAAAGAAGAGGTTTGAGTAGTGGCTCTTGTGGATTCACTGGATGATGAGGAGGTTGAGGAGGATGGAGGTTCATCATTCTTCTTCTTGCTTCTGCCTTTTACAGCAATAGATTTCCTTCTTGGAGTAGTCTTGGTTGTTCCTCTAGTGGCCATTATTGTTATAGGAGCTTCCTCAGGTGTAGGCTTAGCTATTGGGACCTTCTTGGTCTGAGCTGGCTTGGCTGTTGGGACCTTCTCTGTATCTCTCTTTGAGGACTTCTTGGATGCTACATCTTTGGTACCTTTGAGAGGTACAATCTTCTTGTCAAATTTCTTTGAGGTACTGAGAGTGACATGTTTGATAGAGAGTTTTGGTCATATGTAGTGCAGAGTAACTATTCTTTGCATGAGGAAGTTGAACAGCTTCCTTTTGATCACCCTCTAAAATATGGGGAGTTGAAAGATAGAGAGAAGAGAAAGAGAGAGAAGGAGAGTGAGAAAGAGGCATTAATCAATGCAGAAAGGGAGAGATTATTACTTTTTATTAAGGTTCAGGAAAAAGGGAAGGGTAAACAGGTTGAGGAAAAAGAGGAGAGTGTTAGCATCAAGTTGTTTGGTCAGGAAATTAGAGTAGATAAGGGTGAGAGTAGCAGAGCCAAAACTGCACAGTCTGAGGTTCAGAGGGTGTATTCCCTTGGTGAGTTAATGAAGAATGAGGGGTTTAAGATCCATGAGAAAGATTTGGGAAGGAGAGATGTAGGAGACACACCAAATGTGAGAGAGTTCACACTAAGGGAGCTTATACAACAGGAGAGTGACTTAGCTGCTAGGGCTAAGCAGGTTACAAGGATTGACCAACCAAAGGTCTATACTCCAGTAACAAGGGATTACCTTTCTATTAGCATGACAGTCCTTGAAGGAAGAGGAGAAAATTTCTATGGAGTACATCAATCTCCATCAAGGACACACACTCAACTGTTTAGGCAGTATTTAAGGTGTTGTAGTCCTGTTCAAGTTCAGGAAAGTAATGATGAGGGTCCCGAGTCTCAGCTGGCCATGATAGCTGTTGAAAGTTTACAGACTTCAGGAACCTTTAGCTTTTTGTCTCCCTTGGATGATTTTCCTCCCTATGATGCTATGGAGGAGTGGTGGCCATGGGTCCACCTTTGCAGCAGTCAGTGACTTCCATTGATCCTGTTATGGAAAGACATCTAGTTTGGTTAGAAAGGTATATAGAGACAGGTCAGTCTACACCTGTTCACCTATTTGGAGGGGAGGACACGTATGAAAAAGGATCAGGAGTTGGAGGAAAACAGGTTTTGTGAGAGAGAAGATGGTTTGAACAACTAAGATTGTTGGTTAGCTGTTAGGGTAAAGTTTTTGTAATTTTTGTTTTTTGGAGAGGTACTTTTGAGGAGGGTAGACTACCGTGTATCATAGGAGGTAGTGGTGTTAAGGAATAGTTCCAAATCATATGATGTAAACAGGCCATCATATGATTATCCTTGAATAGAGTTCTGTTTAGGTTAGCTGTTGAGACACTGTAAACAGCTAACCATGTTTTTTGTACTTGTTAAAGTTATGAAATAAATTTCCAGTTTATCACTTTTACTTAGGCAAGTTAATCATTCCTAACATTGCTCTCAAAAGTTCAAACCTTTTTTCATCCATAGCTTTAGTCAGTATGTCAGAGACATTGTCCTCAGTACCAACTTTGGCTAAGTTTATGTTCCCTTTTTTAACATGATCTCTAATCAAGTGGTGTCTAACTTCAATGTGTTTAGTTTTAGAGTGTTGAACAGGGTTCTCAGTCATAGCAATTGTACTTGGATTATCCCAAAATATAGGAATATTAGTGATATTCATACCAAAGTCTTGTAATTGACTTTTTAAGTACTAAATTTATGAACAACAGAGACCAGCTGCAACATATTCAGCCTCAGCTGTTGAGGTTGCTACAGATGTTTGCTTTTTGCTAGACCAGGACACAATTCTTGATCCAATGAATTGACATCCACCACTTGTTGACTTTCTGTCTAGATTGCATCCAGCATAATCTGAGTCAGTAAAGCCAATTAATGAGAATGGTGATTTATTTGGATACCACAAGCCATAGTCAAGGGTTCCCTTTAGATATCTCAATATTCTTTTAACAACAGCGAGGTGAGATTCTTTGGGATTGGCTTGAAATCTTGCACAGAGACATACACTGAATATAATGTCAGGTCTTAAGGCAGTAACATATAGGAGAGATCCTATATAGCTTTTGTATAGTGTTTGATCAACACTTTGACCATCAGTGTCAGCATGAAGTTTTGTTGTGGTAGATAAGGGTATCTTAGTTGTTGAGGCATTCTGCATATCAAACTTCTTTAATATGTCTCTTGTGTACTTGGCTTGGTTAATGAAGATTCCATCCTTCATTTGTTTGACTTGAAGACCTAAGAAGTAGGTTTGTTCTCCAATCATACTCATTTCAAACTGCTTTTGCATAAGATCTTCAAATTCTTTGCAAAGGTCTTCATTTGATAATCCAAAGATAATATCATCAACATAGACCTGAATGAGTAGGGTGTCATCTTCATATTTTTTGATGAACAGAGTGTTATCAATATGACCCTTGGTAAATCCTTTATTGAGAAGGAAATTAGACAAAGTGTCATACCAAGCTCTAGGTGCTTGTTTTAGACCATACAAAGCTTTGTCCAACTTGTATACATGATCTGGGAATTTGGGGTGTTCAAATCCAGGTGGTTGAGCAACAAACACTTGTTCATTAAGTACTCCATTCAGGAATGCACTCTTGACATCCATTTGGAATACTTTCATCTTCTTAAAAGATGCAAAGGCTAGAAATAATCTTATGGATTCAAGTCTTGCTACAGGAGCAAAGTTTCATCATAATCTATTCCTTCTTCTTGTCTGTATCCCTGAGCTACAAGTCTTTCTTTATTTCTTACTACAGTACCATCTTCACTCATTTTATTTCTAAATACCCATTTGGTGCCTATGACAGTTTTATTTCTAGGTTTGGGAACAAGTTTCCATGCTTTATTCCTTTCAAACTGTTTAAGTTCTTCTTCCATAGCCTCTATCCAGTTTGCATCTTGAAGGGCTTCATGGATTTTCTTGGGTTCCAGTTGAGAGATGAAGGCACTCATAAAAATGTCATAATGAGGAATGCCATCAGGAATGGTTTCCTTTTGAATGGGTAGAGAAATGACAAGGTTATTATCATTTACAATGGGGATTGGAGTAAGGATTTGACAGCTAACAGTTTCATCTAAGCTGTTGGAAGGAAAGCTGTTGGGAGTAGGTAAGCTGTTGAGAGTTGGTTGGCTGTCTGAGATATCTTTGGGCAAGACATAGGGAAGAATGATATTTCTCTCATTTGGTGATGAGGGATTATTAGTTGTGGGTGAAGGTTCTGGAAGATTGTCAGAGTTTCCAATGCTTTCATCAAAATCACACAAGTCAGTGTTGCTTTGATCATTATTTTCAACAAAGTCAACATCAATTGATTCTTCTACAACCAGTCTTCTTTTGTTGTAAACTCTATAGGATTTTCTAGTGTTTGAGTAACCAAGAAAGATTCTTTCATCACTCTTGGAATCAAACTTATCTAGGTTGTTCTTCCCATGTGAATGTAGCATTTGCTCCCAAATCCATGGAAGTAGGATATGGTTGGAACCTTTCCATTCCACAACTCATATGGTGTCTTCATATGATACTTGTTGATGAGAGTTTTGTTTTACACATACACAGCAGTAGTCACAGCTTCACCCCAAAAGTACTTAGGAAGATTGTGTTCTGACAGCATTGCCCTTGCTACTTCACAAATTGTCCTATTTTTCCTTTCTGCTACTCCATTCTGTTGAGGAGTTCTTGGAGCTGAAAAGTTGTGATCAATCCCTATTTGATAACAGTAGGTGTCAACTCCAGTGTTCTCAAATTCAGTTCCATGATCAGATCTTATCTTTTTGATAGACAAGCCTTTAAAGTTCTGAACTTTGTTGAACAGCTGAGTGAGATTATGAAGAGTATCACTTTTGGATTCAAAAATGTTGATCCAAGCAAATCTTGTGTATTCATCAACAACTACAAGGGAGTATCTCTTTCCACCTAAAGATCTGGTTCTAATGGGACCAAATAAGTCCATATGAAAGAGATCAAGAGGTTTGGTTGTGTCCAGTCTGGTTTTTGCAAAAAAGGATGTCTTCTTTTGTTTTCCACATTGACAAGCTCTGCATAACTTGTCCTTCTTGTAAGGTATTTTGGGAAGACCTTTGACAAGGTTGGATATGGATAACTTGAAAATGGTTTTGAGGTTTAGGTGGGCAAGTCTTTTATGCCACAGCCAAGACATATTAGATTGGGGTTCTTCTTTCTAACTCCTGTTAGAATACCCTTGTGTTCTTGTCCTTGACTTGGCATTGATCCTTGGTGAAAATAACATGATAACCTTTATCACAGATTTGACTAATGCTGATCAAATTGTGCTTAAGGCCTTCAACATAAGATACATCTGTAAAGATGATCTCCTTGGTCACTATATTTCCTGATCCTTTGACCCTTGCTTGAGAATTATCACCAAAAGTAACATTGGGACCATTCTTTGGTGTTAGCTGTTGAAGTCATTCCTTGTTGTAAGTCATATGTCTGCTACTTCCACTATCTAAGTACCATATTCCTTTACTAGATACCTACAAAACAAAATTAAAAATTATGGTACCCTTTATTCTTTTGGGTCCAAAGGATTACACTTTCTTTGGTACCCTAGCCTTGACACCTGATCTTCTTTTGAAGAACTGGTTAAGGGTGTTATAGTAGGACATGATTTGCATCATGTAGGTTGTCAATGGGAAGGGTTGAGGGGAGTTATATAGGTGTCCAGTATTGTATGGGCTTTGATTTTTGTAGTTTGGTTGATGAAAGTGAGATTGCTGTCTGAGGTTTTGTGAGTGGTATGATGATCTAGGAGAGGAATTTTGGGACTGATAAGCATGGATTTTCCCATTGGAATATTGCCTGTTTTATCTGGTTTCCTAGAGTGCCTCTGCTGTCTATCCTGTCTTGGCTGTCCAGTTTGCCTTGGCTGTTCAACTTGTCTTGGCTGTCTGGCTTGTCTAGGCTTTCTATGCTTCTGTTCTTCCTTCATTTTCTGAGATTTAATATCATCTGTACTAGTGGAAGCTTGAGAATTAGGAATTGTAGGAGAATCTACTTTTAATTCACTTTTTTTGGTCTCTTCACTCTCCTTTTTATACACATCTTCCTTTGTTTGAATAGGGTAAGATGGTTTCTTGGTAGAGAATGTATTGAGGCTTTGTAAAACCATAGTTTCAGTAGCTCTACTTCCAGTTGGTGGAGTAAAGATTTTGAGTGTGGGATTTTTGGCTCCTATTCCAGATCTATCCCCAGGATGTCTTTGATTGAAGTGATACAAGGATAAAGCATTGCTTGATTTGTTCCAGGAATCAATTTTTGTTTTTAAAGCATTGTTTTCTTCCTTCAAGGTACTCATTTCCTGTTCATTATCCTTATGAGACTTAGAACAGTCAGTCTTAGTTGTTGAGCTAAGTATGTTATTTTCAAGTTTTTGACATTTGTCCTCTAGATCCTTTTTGGTGGTTTCAAGGTTAGTGTTTAGGGATTTGAGATTTTCAATGGTTTTTGATTGCTCAAGGTTTTCTGTGATGAGGGCAGCAAAGCTAGAGTCTTGTTTCTTTTTTTGAATCAAGAGGGTGCAAACTAAATTTTTAAAACCTTCTATATTAAGAGAATTAAAATTATGTACCTCTTTAAGTTCCTCAGCAGCAGCTAAGGCTTCTAGGTCTTCTTCATTATCTGAGTCTTCACATTCCTGTGCAACCAAACACAGTAGTTCTTCTTCTTCATCACTATCTGAGTCAGATGATTCAAATTATTCATCACTGAACCTAGAAGAGTCAGCAAGCATGACTTGTTCTTTATTTTTGTCAATCTTGGCTTTGACACAATTGTAGCAATTGCACCTAGAGCTATGAATAACTTCTTTAGAGTAAGTCATTCTTTTTTAATTTTCTCTTGGTTTCTTAGGTTCTTTACAATCTGCATCATAGTGATCTGGTTTACCACAGTTGTAACACTCAATGTTCTTCTTAACAACTTCTTGAGTTGGGTTGGATGGTGAAGGGTTGTATCTTCTATCAAATGCTTTCTTTTGATGTTTCATGACATTTCTGACAGCCATGGAGATAAGGCTTGGAATGTCTTCTTGAGAGATTGGTTTTGATTCCTGTTTTGGGGTTATATTGAGTTTCTGAAGGGCATTGCTTACAAGAGTGTCAATGTCCTGTTGAGAGAATTGCTTCTGGGTTTTCTCTTGGGAAACAAGAGCAACGGTTTGAGATATGGTGGGTGCTGGTTGAATTTTGATCATTCCTTCTAGTTCATAGGCTTTAAGTTTACCAAAGTATTGTTCAATGGTCATACTACTCCATTCAGCTCATTCTCTAATGGAAAGTGATACTTTCTCATATTCTTGAAGAAGGTTAGAGTAGATTTTTAAGCAAAGGTCTGATTGATCAAAAGTTTTTCCATGGTCTGAAATGGCTCTAACAAGATCCTTAAATCTTGGTCTTGCAGCACTCACTTTCTTTCCAGGATAGAATTTGAAGTTGTCTAACTGTCTTAATAAGTTATACAGATTCTGAGTTCTAACACTGGTGTGTTTAGTGAACTTGGTGTTAATTAGTTCCCATGCTACTTTAGCACTTGGTACTTTAGCTATTTCTTGAGCTAGGGAGTCATTCACACTTTTCTGCAGAATATTTTTAACTTTTAAGTTAGCAGTCATAAGTTGTCTTTGAGCATCAGTCCAGTCTTCAGGAGATTTGGTTTTGCTACCTCCTCCATTAACTTCTGCTTGGGTGGGAGGTTCAACTTCATTTTCTAAGACATACCAGTTCCATATGCTATTAGCATCTAGATAGGTTTTAATTTTTGAGGAATAAATCTCAAAAGATCCACAATCATGTGTGGAATGTCATTTTCATTGTTTCTTCTTGGTTGAGGCATGGTGGGTTGAATTGATCTTTCACAAGTTGTTAGACTCTGTATGGTGAATCCAAGCTCTGATGCCAATTGAAAGGCCCTGTTTAACTATATGAACAGATAGATTAAAACTTGGACAGTTAACTGTTTGAGGTTAGCTGTTGAGAAATAATAAATAAAATAAATGTGGAGCGGAATATAAATGAATAAAGAAATGAAAGGACAAAGTGTAGTGTATGTGTTAGTGTATGGACAAGAGTGTACATAGTACTTTAAAGTGGTTCAGAGGCAAAACCCTTCTCTTACATCCACCCCCACTGTTGGAACAGTGAGATCAATCCACTATAATATTCTTTTCAAATAAGAGTTACAAGAATTGATAAGGCAAATTCCTTTGAACCCCCTCTACTTAATTGACACTTCAATTAAGGTTGCTTCTTTCAAAGCGAGAAAAAGAAAATGAAAATAATCACAAATGTGTTTACAAATAAAAATAGCTTGGCTGTTAGCTGCTGGATGTGGGTTGTAACTGGGTGCAAGATGGCACAATATTTGCAGGGGTCTATGCAAATATTCAAGACTGCAGAGTGTAAATGCACTAAGGCTATAAAGATTTTTCAAATGGTGTAAGGTTGTAAAAAGGGTTGAAAGGTTAACTTGACAACATGCCAGTATACTCCTTTATATAAGGAAGGTCATATAGTTTTGGGGGACAAGGGTACAATAGTAGCCGTTTGGGGAACAAAGGTTGTCAAGGAAGGGGAAGGTGTATTCACACTTGTTCAAGCTTCAATATGAGTTGTTCCAATGATTGGTAATATTAGAATAATCATTCTTCCAGGATCTGATGACGTGGAGTCAGCTGTTGATGAAGACCAGTCTAAGCTGTTGAAGCAGGGGAGCTTAGCTGTTTGGCTTGTAAGCCATTAGCTGTTAAAGCTTGTTTGTATTTAGCATCTTGATAATTCATTTGAGGGTAGGGGAGTCTGTAATAGGTAGTTCTTCAGTTTGTTAGATGTATAGATGATACGTAGATCATGTAATGACTTGACTGTTGGCTTTAATGGAAACAGGGAAGCTTAGCTGTTGAGCTTTGTCTTGGGCTGCCTGTGCTCAAGTCTTTTGTATACATCATATAATCAATTGGGTTGATTATTTATTTATCAAAACATATTTACTATGATTAATTGTGAGTTAAACATAGTAGTGAGGTACTAACAACATCGACAAGAGAAAATAAAAGACTCGCTAGAATAAAACAAAGTAAAAAAACTAAGAGAGAGAGAGAGAGATGCCTCTTTACATTTATAAATATCGAAATTAGACATTTACTTTTACTCTCGTCGTCCCAATTTTATGTTAATTTTGTTTTGGTACATCTCATAATAAGATTTACACTTTGCTTTATCTTTGAAATGGTAAATTATGAAAAGTGTATTAGACAAGTTTGTCTTTATAATGCTTATAAATTTACAATAAAACCAATGCTCAACTAACCATTTTTTACCGACTTCAACCAAGCATGAAACTTATTTTAGACAAATAGTCACCAATGAACTTGAATTATTTATCTTGTGTTTTAATTGTTCCCCTTAATATAATAAGAGAAATGCTATGGTGAAAACTGTTCACAAAATACTAGGGCTGGCCAAACCAAACCGGAACCGGAGCGGAACCGTCAAACCGGACCGGAACAGGAACCGGCTTGAACCTTGACGAAAACCGGAACCGTGTGAAATGGAAGCGTTTGTAACACGGGCCGGTTCCGGTTCATCCCCTCTAAAAACCGTGAATCGGCGGTTCCGAACAGCCATGAACCGCCTAGACCGAACCGGAACCATTAGAAAACCGTCAAAATTTTTAAATTTCTAACGGTTCATTAGAATTAACCGTTACTAACAGAAAGTTGACAAGAAAAGTTGAGTTTTGACTCAATTTTTAGCCAAATTCAGTTTATAAAAATAATAAAAATTTGTTAAGTATATAAAAGAAAAGAGGGACGGATCTGTTTAATTTTTAAATATTTTTTCTATACCTTTTTGTAAAAAACATTCGGCAATAAAATATTATTATAATTTTTTTTTCTGTTAAAATAATTATATTGTTTAAAAAAAGGTAATTGTGGACCGGCGGTTCCGAACCGTGAACCGGCGATTCTGAACCGTAAGTGTAACCGTAACTGGAAGAGAAACAGTTCAGTTACGGTTCAAGCTTTTCTGGAACCGTAACCGGCGGTTCGTAACCGAAACCGGAACCTTGTTTGGTCATCCATACAAAATACTAGTTGAAAGTCATTCACTAGTGTTGAAATCACTTAATATTTGAGCTCACACTTAACCATCAAATCAACGAGTGTCGATTAAGATTTCATGAACAAAATCTTTAAACATTTTGTGCGTAGTTTTACTCATATAATCATAAAACAAAGGTGCAAAGTTAAGTTGGTGTGAAGTTAATTTTTGGAATGGAAAAAGTACTACCTCTGTCAGAGTATAATTAAGAAAATTTCAATTTCGCTCTTTATTAAAAAAAAAAAAAAATAGAAAAAAGGAGCCATTCATTTTAGGGTGAATTGAAGATAGTGTTGGGGTATTAATGCACGTTTCACATCGGCAATTGAAAGAACAATTGAATAAATATATTAAATGTGTTCACACACCCAATTAGTATGAGGCCTTTAGAAGATGTCCAAATTAAAATCCATGCGAGCTGGGCACAAAGAGGAGGAAATCATATTAGTGTGGAGTGGCGGGGTAGTCGATAGCTCAACAACTGTATCAGTAGATGCCCCAACATAGTGGACCGTGTGTTTAGCTTGAGGTACTTGGTTTAAAAATTGTTATTGATAGTATATATAATGGTGTCTAAGAAACAAGTTTTATATTTTCATTATAATATTTAAATCAACCTAAAATTATAGCTCAAAGTTCCTTCGTGATAACATGCAATTAAGGTGGACACTTACTCTGGGACGGAGGTAGTATATGATTTTTTGAGAGTTAGCCAAAAATAAATATGTGCGGGATGAACCTAAAAGCGAACAATGTTAAATTAACGTGATGTGGCGGGGTAATCGCAATCTGAACCGCTAGTATATGGGAAATGCATGACTGGCTTGCACCACAAGACTTTACCCCGCCATATACGTTCTTCCTAGTGGAGTTTACTTGTTCCACGTTCATTTGCTTGACTTGCATCGTCAATATATTTATGGAATTCTTTTTCAATGTTTATTGGTTTCCTTCAATTATTTATAGAATTTCCATTTCCTTTTCATATTCAATTATGCACGTCTTGTTGAATAATTCATATGTCCCCATCTTAAAGTGATAGTTTTTTATTTATTTTTCAAACATTTTAAGGTTATATTATAACTATTGCAAAATTAGTGATTTTAAAATGATATTAACATTTTGGGGCAAAAACTATCAGTAAGTCACTGTTTAGAGATTATGACACTTGATAGTTGAAAAGGAATGAGATAACAAGGTCGCCTATCTTTGAGATAGGTCTACTATCTTCGAGATGAAGGTCAACTATCTTGAAAGGTCATTATTTTCTCTTGCATTCTAAAGGCCAAAAAGAGGAATTATGCGCACCGGAATAGATAATTTCTATGGCCTTATAGATGTTGTCTAACATATATATTCCTATTTACTATATCAATTTTATCTTGTCTAAATGATCAACCAAGTTTTGAATAAAGCAAGAAAGAATAGTTGATATGAAAAATGAAAGTATCATTTTAAGGTTATATCATAACTATTGCAAAATTAATGATTTTAAAATGAGATTAACATTTTGGGGCAAAAACTATCATTTTATACCAACTCCAATGGAACTCTATTCTTTCAAATAAAAAGATGGTTGAGCTCCAACGAAATTCGAAATATTATGCTATTATAGAGTAGATCTATCTTTTGCTTTAAATTTGCTGCAAAAAATAGAGCTGCGCTATCTCCTTTTCATTATTTTTTATTTTGGTTATTCTTTCTTTTTGATATATATGAAGAAATGTTTACCATATAAAATATATACAACTTATTTTATTTATACATATAAAATAATAATTAAAATATTAACACTCTTTTTTTTTAAGAAATTTAAAGCGAATGGTTGGATATATTTGTTGTAAATATTACACAATTATAAAAAAATAATGCAATTTTTGCTCCAAAGTATTGGTAAATGATCTTTGGGCGGAAGGATTATGTTATAAGTTAATTTTCCCAAATCAAAAGTCGTTGCTATGCTATCACCATTTCTTTTCCGCTTAATTATTCAAACCATCCATTAAATTGCCAAGACCTTGAATACTGATTTGAAATGCCAAAAAGCTTAACCTCAAATGAGATGGATACCTTTTTTTTAGAAACAAAAGATCAAAGATTGACCCAAAGAAACAATGGAACTCTTTTTACGAGAAATTTCATAAACAAACTTAACGCGGCTTAAAAGTTTCATAAAACGTGAATTAAACTTAAGAAAAATATAATTTTATCGGTCAACCGCCATAAATTATGACATAACACGGAGTTTATAGTCTAAACAGTCGAAAACTGTAGAAGAATAACAAAAACGAAAATTACAAAAATGCGATTAACTAACGGCTAAAACTTTTGATACCCAATGCACCGATGATGTGGTACTTGTGGTTTTGTAACTCATTTGGACACGAAAGTTATGCCTATTTGAAGATTTTTCAACAAAGCTAGACTCAGAGGTGGACTCCTGTGAGACCGTCTCACGGCGTGAGACGGCTCACCACCCAGCCGATCCGAGCCGAGCCGCCGAGCCAGTTTTTTTTTTTTTTTTTGGCTTCCAACTTTTTTTTCCTTGACTTTTTTTGCTCGGCAGCAAAAGTAACACTTTTTATAAAGAAATGTAACACTTTTTCTCATATATAACAATTTTTTTTTCAAAAATGTACCACAATTTTGCTGAAATAGATTAAAGATAACATAAGATTGACAACTAAACTAATGTTACATTTTATAATAAATGAATGTAACCTTTTTTTCTCAATTGTAACACTTTTCTAGGGTTTTACATCCAATAGAAATGCAAACCCGATACATGAATTTTTACTCTTTTTTTAAAGAAAAAAAGTAACATTTACTAAAAAAAATGTTACATTCATTTATATAGAAAATTATAATCCTTTATGCATTCTGTTACACTTCAAATATTACTTTTTCTAACAATAAAAACTATCAAACTATTTAAATTTTCTTCCAAAACTGATGTTACATTTTACAGTACAAGTGTTACTTTTTGAAGATGAAACTGTTACTTTTATCAGAATAAAGTGTTACATCCCAGGAGACGTGTAGCCCAGAGTTTTGTGTTATTATTATTTAATAATAATAATAATAATATAATTATTTGGCGTTGTAATTTTTTTAATATTCCTAACATATCATTAAATGAAAAGAAAGTTAAGTTTGTAATGATATGAATGTTTGAACTTAACGGCGTTAGTTAAATAGTTAACATTTGGACGTTTTGTTATTGATAATATAAATTTAGGAATTTTTAGATTGAAGAAAAAAAATAGGTTTTTTGGATATGAAAGTTTTTTTACGGGGGTTTTTAGTACTTTTCCCTAGATATTATATTAATAATTTTAGAAATTATTATGAAATTATTTAAGAAATATAATATTTTGAAATTATTATGTCATTTTCTTATACATTTCATACGTTGAAACAAAGTAAAATATTTATTTGAGTGATGTCGCAACGCGAAGAAAAATTTGGCCCCCACTAACCATAATTCCTGGATCTGCCACTGGACTGGTGGAGTAGTAGTTGCAAAATTCTAAGCGATCATGATGCATTGTTCCAATAAAGATATAATATTTATACATATTTTTGTTAATACATGTACTCTTTACTTTTTTCATCAAAAAATACATGTATATATCACAATTTGAAAATTTCACGACTTTTTCTTTGTACAGTAAATTAAAATCAATCCTATGTTAAATGTATGCCAAAATCTTACGTGAAACGCGTTTTACAAGATGCTTAGGAAAAACGTGTTTTTAAAAAATGTGCGGTGGCATTTTTGTAAATAGTTGGGACTTCTCGAATACTTCTGGATATCAAGATAAAGCCTTCTGGATATGAAATTGATATCCAGAACTTTTGAAAGTGATACCCAGAAGGCATCTGGATATCAATATAAAGCCTTCTGGATATGAGATTGATATCCAGAACCTTTGAAAGTAATAGCCAGAAGGTTTTTTCTGAATTTTTTTTAGAGTAACAAAAGTATTAATGGATAGCCAGTGACAGTGTTTTGGATAACCAGATTCTGTGTTACGAATGTCCAGTTAGTGTGTTAATGAGCACCAGATAATTTTGAAAAACACGTTTTTCTTAACCACTAGGAAAAACGCGTTACAAGAGACCAACTCTAAATGTATTGTTTTTAATTCAGAATATATATTTTTAATTAGGATATAATTTTAATAATATTTTAGCATCGTTAAAGAATGTACAAACAAATTAATAAAGCACATTTTCTAAAATATAAACAAAATAATTGAAACATTTATTATGAGACGAAAGAACTATGTTACTTAATATAACTCCCTCCGTCCTACTTTAAGGTTCCTACTTTGACTTTGTACGGGGATTAAGAAAAAATAAATGTTGTGACTATGAAAGTAAAGTAAGGGATAAAGTGGGTAGGAAGTTATTATTGTGAGAATGACAAATGAGTCTCACTGTCTATTTTAAATAATAAAGTAAAGTGAGAACTTTAAATTGAGACAGACAAAAAAGGAAAGTAAAAATCATAGCGGGACAGTATGAGAGCCCGCGCTCGAAACCTAATACGCTCTCGAATTCTCATAATGGTATCCCTACTTTGGTTTTGAAAAGAAGAGTCGCCACCACATTTTATTTAAGGAAAATAGAGATAAAACCTTTTGTTTTGAAAGTGAAGTGGGTTCGGGGGCTATGTTACGAGAGGGGAAGGTGTTAGGCACTCCGCTCGCCCTTTCGGTCTCTAGCATGCTTCCGCCTACGCTTCATTTTAATTTGCCTTTTTTGAAAATGCCTTTAATGTCCTATCTTTAGAAAATGTGTGTCTCTATGTACAAAGGTGTCTCCTAGTCTAGGTCGATCCGTTTTAAGTCACAACCGGGAACCGGTTCGGGTGGATTCCCGATTGGTTTTCAAAAATGGTTTCAAATAAAATAGACAAGGAAAACACACAAAAGGGGAGAGGGTATTATGTACATGTAGAGATTATACAGATTATACAAAAATGAGAGACAAATCCCATAAAAAATGAATGTCCAAGCTTTAAAGTTGTTTTGCACTTTTTGGACAACCTGTTGTTCTTATGCCAATGTACCTGCTCAAAACCTATCTAAATCAAGAAACAAAACTTGGGATTTACTCCCAACATTTTATAGAACACATTTTATTTTTTTCTTAATTTTTGGATTAGGTTTTCATGCTCAAATCATGAAAACACAATCAACACAAAACTTCCCAGAACAGGAAAACACATCACAAGTCAGACTTTCATGGTCAATTTACTCTATTATAGATTATGAATTTGGAGAAACACAAAACATGAAAGTTGAATATCACATATCAAATATGATGTGTACCAAGCTTCAAGTTCATAAAGCATGTTTAGGAGGTTCAAAAGGGCTATGACATTTAGATGTCAGAATTTGGAAATTGTTTATCTGAGAGAAAGCACTTGATTCAAAAAATAGAAAGAAGCCTTTTATTAGGTAATAAAATTAATACAAAATTATGATGATTTTCCTTAGTCTGTTTAGAACAAATTTCATGTTTAGACCTCAGCTTGAAAATCGAGTTTTGGTAGAGTTTTAAGCATGAAAATAGAGGGTGGTCAGAATACGGCAAACAGGACAGCATGTCTGAGCTATGAAAATGTCTACCAAAACATGACGACGAAAGAGGAAGCAACCCTTCCCTTGCCATCGCCAAGCCCGGCTATTCACCCTTCCCAGCCATCGCCAGGCCCTTCAGTTTTCTTCTCCATTCACACCCTCGACCAAGCAACCCGTCAAACAGGAAGTGCACAAGCGCCATCGCCGTTTTGTTATGCACAATCACCATCTCCAAGGTCGTGAAGGTAAATACTCTAACACTCAGTCTCGGGTTTCCATCATTTCAGTTTCATCAATTTCCTCAAGTTCAATCTTTTTCCAAATTCAAGATTAGGGCTTAATTTTATGGCTTCAATTGTGATTATAAATTACAATCTTGAAGCCCTAAATTCAAAATTCTAATATGAAATTGAAACCCTAAATTCCTAATTTTAAATCTGGGGAGAGGAGAATTCGAATTTGAGTATTTGGTTGAGAATTTGGGGATGAAGAAATTGTATGATTTCTGTGATTTTGGGTTCTTGTCATGGCTTGCTTTGTTTATATGATTTGGAGGGTAATATTGTTCTGTGGAACCCTTCAACTCATAAGCATTTGAAATTACTTGCTACGGATAGATATCCAATGAACTGGTAATTACAGTGCTTCATAATATTAATGGATGTCTGCCTGTATGGAAAGATCCATCCCATGTTGAGAGTTTACTTAATCCAAAACAATGGAAGTTCGTAGTAGTACTATCCCAAATGTGAGATTATCTTGTTCTGTGGCTAGACAAATAAAGTCAACAGACGCTGGACAAGATATTCAAGAAACAATGGATCTCTTGGTTGAAGACGAACAAGATCCTAAGTCGGTTGAGTACGCTTTTATTAAATATAACATTCAGCATGGTGGCAATTGTATGAGGTAAGCTTTGACTTCTAAGTTCATGAGTCACCATCATTTGGAGGCTCATCATACTCCCTCCATCCTAAAATGATCTTCACACCATCATTTGGTAAATGTTTGTTCATTATATGTTAGGTGCAAAGAGTGGTGCCGGTTACCTGTCATTACACCATGTCGACATATGTTTTTCCTGTTAGAAATTGGGGTTAGGGTAATTGATAATCTTGGATAATTGATCGAATTGTGATTAAATCACTTTCCGAATAAAGTATTTCGCCCCTCAATGCCTGGGTTACACGAAATCTTTATATGGGATAAGACAATCAAACAATCTGATTCTAGGCAAAGAAAGCAGATTAAAACTTAGAGAATTGTTAGGGTTTTTCGTTAGTTTAACTGAGGCCAATCATCTGCCCCTTTAACCCACAAGGGGCGCTGCCCTTTGACCCCGCAAGGGGGCGCAGCCCCCTTGACCCCTGCTTCTTTATCGTGGTCGAAAACATATTTGACTCAAAATGAGTGTGTACTCCACACTTTCCCTTACTCATATCCGAGCCTAATATGAGATCGCATTGGTCTCTAGTAAATCCAATTACATAAAATCGTTGATGACACTAAAATCACCAACATTTCCCCCCATTTTAGTTTAATCCTCGATTTACTAATTATATAAAATATGAAACAAACATAACGAAACAAACGAATGCATAAATGAAAATGTCTTGCAATTGAATTTTCATCTTAGTACAATACACATTTCAAATATTCAAGAATCGGGGTGTCCCAACGATTGAACCCGTCAACTCATATGAATACCTGAAGATACTATACACATAAGTTTCTTACAACACTCTAAAGTTTATTCTTGACACTATTACAAGCCATGTGTCCCTATCCATTAATGAACATATAGAAAGCCAAGTCCTAGCTTCTTGAAGTGGCAAAACTTCATGTTCACATAGGTAGTTCCTTTAATCTTGCACCTGCATTTGCAATTTTTCAAAAGAACTATTAAGAAGATACTCTTCAACCTAACCATCACTTGCAGGTCTTGAACACATACCTTGGGAAACATAATTACATGTGCTCCAATCTCCACCTGTGAGCTTTCCACATTGAATTCAGGCTTCTAACATTGTATTAGAAGGGAATTGGGTATCTCACAACTAGAGGATTAGATGGACTTTAATCCTATCCCTATTGCTGACTTATTTACTAAGTCTCTAGCTAACCCCTTCGTCAAGTGGTCAGCTAAATTTTGTTGAGACCGAACAAACTCAACTGAAATCACACCATTCATGATCAATTCACGAATCATACTATGTCTGACACCTAAGTGTCTAGATTTGCCATTGTATATCTGACTATAAGCCCTAGCCAGCGTGGCTGCACTATCACAATGGATAGATATTGGCGATATCAGTTTTGGCCATAATGGAATCTCATATATCAAGTTTCGTAGCCATTCTGCTTCTTTACCAGCAGCAGCCAATGCTACGAACTCAGATTCCATAGTAGAATGGGTAATACATGTCTGCTTCTTGGAAGCCCACGAAATGGCCCCTCCTCCTAGCAAGAACACCCAGCCACTAGTAGAAGATGAATCTTCTTGGTTGATCCAACTAGCATCTGAGTAACCTTCTAAAATAGAAGGTTGTCCAGAATAACATAAACTGTAATTCATAGTACCTTTTAAGTACTTGAACACCCTTGTTAAAGCATGCCAATGCTGTCTACTAGGATTACTAGTGAACCTGCTCAATCTTCCTACTACATAAGCAATATCAGGTCGAGTGCTCGTCATAGCATACATCAAACTGCCAATGGCTTTTGAGTATTCGAGCTGTGATACAGGTCTACCAGTATTTGGCATAAGTTTTTCAGATGGATCCATAGGAGTACTGACTTTAGAAAAATCATCACAATTAAAATTTTTGAGAATTTTCTCAATATAATGAGATTGTGTTATTGCAATTCCTTTGTTCAATCGTTTAATCTTTATGCCAAGAATTACATCGGCTTCTCCCATGTCCTTCATAGAGAATTTTGATGACAAAAGCTTTTTAGTTTTATCAACTACATTTTGGTCTGTGCCAAAAATTAACATGTCATCTACATATAGACAGATGATTACGCCTTTGCAGGATTCATCAAATTTGCTATATACACATTTGTCTGACTGATTTAAAGCAAAACCATTCGACAAAACAACCTCATCAAATTTTTGATGCCACTGTTTAGGTGCTTGTTTCAGCCCATACAATGACTTAATTAGCTTACACACCTTATGCTCATTACCTGGCATAACAAATACTTCAGGTTGCTTCATATACACTTCTTCTTCCAAATCACCATTTAAAAATGCTATTTTGACATCCATTTGATGGATCAATAGATTGTGAATAGCTTCCAAAGCTATCAACAATCTAATAGTAGTGATACGAGCAACTGGTGCATAGGTATCGAAGTAATCGATCCCTTCCTTTTGTCTAAAGCCTTGGATTACCAATCTAGCTTTATACTTTTCAATTGTTCCATCGACTTTTATCTTCTTTTTGATCAAGACATTTTGTTGTAATTCAACTTCTGTTTTAAAATTTTTAAATTTATCGAGGGCTTCATCTTTTGCATGCAGCAAATAAACATAGCAAAACCTAGAGGCATCATCTATAAAAGTGACAATATACTTCTTATTGCCTAAGATGGAGTCGCATGAAAATCACATAAATCACTATATATTAATTCAAGTATTACAGATTTCCTTGTTATACTTTTAAAAGGTTTTCTAGTGATTTTTGTCAACATGCAAGTATTTCGTTTTCCAGAATTATTATTAATAACAGGAATTAAACCATCTTTAGACATTTCAAGCATTCTTTTATAGTGCACATGTCCTAAACGAGCATGCCATAATGAGGAATTAACAACATTGGAATCAGTCATATAAACAGAACTCGAATCATTAGGAACTTTATTTAAATTCAACATAAACATCCCATTATTGTAATAGCCAAATCCTACAAATACACCAGATTTTGATAAGATATACTTATCGGATTCTTACACTTGTTTGTATCCACACTTGTTCAAAATAGGACCAGAAACTAAATTCTTACGAAGTTTAGGTACATACAACACATTAAACAAAGTAACAGATTTTCCTGAACTAAATTCCAGCACCACATTTCCTCTTCCTTGAACAGGAGCAAAATGATCATCACCCATGTAGAGAACAGATTCGTCTTCCACCGGTTCAAATGTCTTAAACCAGCAACGATCTTTACAAACATGAGTTGTGGCACCGGAATCAATCCACCACGCAATTGCATCATCCTGCACATAAAATGCTTCAGAAATTAGTGAAACGGAATATTTAATAAATCCATTCCAAATATGTTCTAAATTCTGACCTTGGTCTTAGGTATGGTCCTTAGACCCCTTCCCCGAACCACTTGTGCTTGCGCCATCCTTCTTGTTCCCACTACGACAATCCCTCTTAAAGTGACCAGTTTTGCCACACCTCCAACATGCCACTTTAGGCTTCTTGTTGGGACCAGAATCATCGTTGTTATTGGAACCACGTTTCTTTCCTCTGTTTTTATTGTTGTTATTTTTCTTTCCACCCTCCTCAAGCATATTCACCGAGGGTCCAGCAACTTCCTTTCCTTTGCCCTTGTCATTATCTTGCGCCCTTAGAGATTCCTCTATGCGCAAGTGACTACCAAGTTGGACCAAAGACAGACCGTCTTTACTATGCTTCAAGTTATGTTTGAAATCCTTCCAGGAAGGAGGCAACTTGTCTATTACACTCGAAACAGAAATTGCCTCATCCATTTTCAAACCATGTTGTGTAAACTGTCCAAGGATTCTCAGGAGTTCATTGAATTGTTCCATGACAGGCCTTGATTCGACCATCTTGTAATTATTGAAATTACTTACAAGGAACTTCTTACTCGAAGCATCCTCTGCCATGTACTTGGATTCAAGAGAATCCCACAACTCCTTTGCAGATTCGACATTCTGATATATATCAAAGAGAGAGTCAGACATACCATTCAATATATGTCCTCTGCAGATGTAGTCATCGTTCTCCCACTTCGACCTTCTTCTGACTGCTTCCAAATTATCGTCTTCCGATAGTTTTGGCATGGGGGTAGACAGAACATACACCACCTTCAATGTTGTCAGAAGGAAGTGCATCTTCTTCTGCCAGCGTCTGAAATCATATCCTTCAAACTTATCCAACTTCCCGAAGTTGGTCGTCATCTCCTTCACAGTACTTCCTCCACCCATGATTATCACAGAATACTTTATTCGATTGTTAGAAATTGGGGTTAGGGTAATTGATAATCCTGGATAATTGATCGAATTGTGATTAAATCACTTTCCGAATAAAGTATTTCGCCCCTCAATGCCTGGGTTACACGAAATCTTTATATGGGATAAGACAATCAAACAATCTGATTCTAGGCAAAGAAAGCAGATTAAAACTCAGAGAATTGTTAGGGTTTTTCGTTAGTTTAACTGAGGCCAATCATCTGTTTATAAACAGATTACATTTAGTAGCAGTCTCAATTGTTAGCCAACAGTCATTTTATTAACAGACTGTGTCTATTCCTTTTGGCGGGTAAAACTGGCGGTAAATTATTTGGAGTATCAACAATACCGTTTATGACACTAAAATGAGTGTGTACTACACACTCAAAATGAGTGTGTACTCCACACTTTCCCTTACTCATATCCGAGCCTAATATGAGATCGCATTGGTCTCTAGTAAATCCAATTACATAAAATCGTTGATGACACTAAAATCACCAACATTGCCTGGATTTTGTTGCTTTGGACAGTGAAAAGTGTACATATCCTGGCTGTGGCAACCTATATGAGATGTAGAGTCCTGAAACGTTAGCTAGCCTGAAAACCCCAATCCAAAGTGGCCCGTCCCCAAAGATCTTATTGAGTTACAACCATCACACAAACAGGCAAGTCATCTGTTATTTTTTCCTATTTAGATCTGTTACAAGCTACTCCCTCCGTCCCATTTTAAGAGTAAAAAACTTTTTGGGTTCAAAAATTAAGAAAGGAATGATTTCGTTTTAAAATATAGAAAATAGGGTAGAGTGTTGTGATGTGAGTACAGAAAGTGTGGTAGAGAATAGTTAGTGGACAGTTGTTGTGTGTGTGATATGTAGTAGGGCCCACTAAATAAACAAGTATAAAAAACTTTTCGTTTTGGGATTTTGACTCTTAAGTTGGGACACATATTTGGGAAATTTTGACTCTTAATATGGGACGGAGGGAGTATGTTTGATGGATAATCTTGGTTTTGTAGGATACCTGGCATCCAGATTGGCAATCCACATCTAGCAGTAAAGTCTCATATCTTGTGGTTAGATGAAATCACTTGGTGTGGCTTGGTTGGGTTTGAATTTAATTGCTTATTCTTTTATATAAAAAAAATTTGTTAGCTTAGAGTCTGCATAAAGAATGCATTTTCCTTACCTGGTTTTCCTTACAATGGGATGTACTTTGACCGGACTCTACACTACGTTATGATAATTTGGGCCTCCAGACTTTTAAGGCTATTTTTGTTTAATTTGCCCCCTTATATTATAAGGAGTATAAACAATTTAATAACAACTCCCTCCGTCCCCAAATGAATCTCCAAAAAAAAAAAAAAAAAAAAAAGGTCAAATTGCTCTTGAATGAGAGTAAATTCAACATTTTTTTTGGCACATTCATTCAGGGATGTACTATGTCGGTTAGATGTTCCTACTTTCGTTAAGCTCAAGTAAATATGTGAGTACTTGAAAACTGAATATATGCGCACCAGTTGATATAAATATATATGTTTGTTTTATTTCGTTTTTATGTTTGCCTCAATTAAAAACTTATAATTCAAACTGCTTGAATTTAATTTTACCACAATTTTAATTCTTTATAGGTCGATCAACTGCTCTATTAGCTGGACTTGGTGGAAAATCAGCTGACATGATCTCTCCCTAGTTCAACAATTACCACCCCAGACCAGCTTAGAAATGCAAAACACTTGTGAGTATAACGGGGTTCCAAATTTCTTTTCTTCAAATTTTATTGATACAGCATTGATCTTATTGTTTAGACTTCAATGAAATCCCCCCCCCCCCCCCAAAAAAAAATACATATAAAAATGGATGAGTTCATTAAGTCAGTTTCTTTTCTTTTTTAAACTTTTATTTATTTACCAAAGAGCTCTACCTCAAGCGGTATCCGGTATTAGCTTCCCATGCGAAGGTCTCGAGTTCGAATCCCGTTAGGGAGATTTGTATTAGCCTATTTATAGGCTTAGTTGTAGGCGTCATGGCCATTTGATGTAGCCTAAGGGCAATTTATCTATCATTAATGAAATAAAAAAACCCATTTAAAAAAAAACTTTTATTTATTTAATTATAATGTGAACTGTCATCATCTAGTGAATATGTTCAATACACGATGGAGGGTGCAATTTATGGGCGTGCTATCGCCCTAAACTGACCTTGTAATGTATTTTTCCTGTGACCAGCATATAAGACTGAAGAAAAGCTTGAAGAAGGTCACATGAAATCACCTTTGTCATTGGGAGCTCAGGATGGTGGTTTGTTGCCCGTTCAAGTTGATTTTGGACAGCCATATGTAAGTTGATAATTCTAGTCTATTTGAAGTTCTTAAGTTGGCTTGATGAAGTTACACAAATTGTAAATTACTAGTGATGATTTTTGTTGGTTTACTTTCAAGCTTGTATTCCTACTCCTTATCCCAAGAGTTCAGGGGCCATTTACGGGGACGAAGAATGGCAATGTCATGACTACACACTCCACAAATGGAAAATCACATGGCCAAATGAAATTTCCGTGCCATGCCTAATTTTCACCCGCATTCGTTTCCAGATTGTTATGATGGACTAGCTAATGCTCCGTGTAATTCAACAGGAAATATGGCTGCAAAGGAGCGATAATTGTAAGAATTATTTTTTGAAAGAATTATATTTGTCCATTCTATTTCACGAAGATCTTTAACTCTTACTCCCTCCATCCCTCTTTAATCTACAAAAATTACCCTTTTGGTTGTCCCACTTTAATCTACAAAGACTCAAAATAGAAATGTTTTAATACTTTTAAAATAATGGGACCCACTTGTCATACTCACAACAACTATCCACTTACCATTCTCTACCCCACTTTCCCTCTCCTACCCAACTATCTATACTCACAACACAACAACTTTTTCTCTTTCTCCTTAATTAATGTGCCCATCCCAATTTTTGTAAGTTAAAGAGGGACGGAGGGAGTATTAATTTATAACTCTTGTGAATGATTGTAAGAATTATTGTTGATGTATGTAATGAAAGGTTGATTGTTATTGTTCAATGGAATGTTTGTTACTTCATATTAATTTTTATTTATTTGATTTTTGGTTATAATTTATATAATTTGAAGTAGGTGCAACAGGAATTTTTTTTTTTAAATGCCCTTAGATAGCGCATACAAAGCGCTATGTAAGATAAATTTTGGAAATTAAAAAATAGCCCTTAGATAGCGCAGAAAAAAAGCGCTATCGAAGAAGATCCTAAGCTTAGATAGCGCAAAATAAGCGCTATGTTAACTTGCATAGCATTAGCTTACATAGCGCTTCTTTGCGCTATCTAAGGGGGGAAAACGCTATCTAAGCCTGATTTTGTACTAGTGTTAAAGCATCGCCACATAATGAGTGTGGTAAGGAAGTACAAGAGATCATACTTCTTACCATATCCTTAAGGGTTCTATTACGTCTCTCAGCTACACCATTCATTCTCGTTGTGCCCGGCATAGTGTAGTGAGGAACAATCCCACACTCCTCAAGATAGCGAGAAAAAGGACCCGGACGTTGTTCACCCGAACCGTCATTCCGACCTTAGTATTCACCACCATGATCGGACCTAACGTTCTTAATAGTCTTTCCAAGTTGATTTTCAACTTCGGCTTTATAAGACTTGAAAACGTCCAATGATTGAGACTTTCCATGAAGTAAATAAATGTATCCATAAAAAGAGTAATCGTCTACTAATGTGATGAAATATTGTTGACCATTCCATGAAGGGGTAGTGAATGGTCCACAAATATCTGTATAAGAATTTTCACTTGATAACTTTCGCTTAGTACCTTTGGTTTCATTAATATGAGACTCATTCATTGTTTTAATTGTGTCAAGTAAATAAAGATTACCATTTCTTGACAAAGTACTAGTACCGACAATTTTGAAATTAAAATAAAGATCATATTTATTATTGCCAAATGAACAAGAATATCCTTCCTTGTCCAAAACTATGATAGATATCAAATTTCGTCTAAAGGACGATACAATAAATTTATTATTTAATACAAAATAATAACAGGTACTTAACAATAACCTAAAAGTCCCTATGTCTATTACTTCAACCGTATTACCAGCTCCCATATAGATGTATCTCTCATCTTCACTGGGTCTTCGGTAATTCACGCAACCCTGCATAAACATAATGATATGAGTTGTTGCACCAGAATCTAACCACCATGTATATGTAGGAATTGAAACCAAATTAGACTCAGTACAAATAAGATCAAATGACATACCTCTCTTAGTACGCCAAGCGTGATACTTAGGGGAGTCGCTCTTCATGTGAGTAAGGTCCTTGCAAAAGAAGTCCTTCTTAACCTTTTGATAATTAGATGATCCCTTATGCCGCTTATTTGCAACCGCAATTTCCTGCCCTCTTCTCTTTATCCCATGAGAAGAGTTAGATGCTAAATGAGCACTTTCTGGTTTAATTTGTTTCATCCTATCCTTTTCTTGTGTCACATGTGAAATAAGTTTATTAATATTCTACTTTTCCTTTTGAAAATTATAGGTAGATCACCTCAAAGTGACTAAATTGAGGAGGAAGAGACATCAAAACTAAGTGCACGAGTAAATCTTCTGATATCTCTAACTTAAGTGCCTTAGTTTTATCGATAGATGAAGCATTTCCAAAATGTACTCCCTTAAGTTTCTGCTACCCTTGTACCTCATGGAAACAAGCTTCCTTAAGGAAGTACTTGTTTCTAATTTCTCACTTTTAGGAAAGCGTTCTTCTAGGGTATCGAGAAAACCCTTAGCATCAACGTCCTCGGAGACACTATTTATGAATGTCTTTGGAACGACATTTTTCATAATCATTAGGCTCACGTGGTTGAAACGCTTCCACTTCTCAACATCTAAGCATTGTTCTTGAGTGGTTTTATCATTGTCCATATAGCCCAAGATCATAGTTATTTTATTTTTCCAAGTTTTAAAGTTTGTCCCATTAAGCATCGGTATGCTACTCATAGCAGCAGTTATGGATGAAGCATTTAATAAATCTGTTGGAAACGAGAACAAGAATATAATACAAAACATGTATAAGTAACTACATAATGAATAAATGATTAACTATATCAATGAAATCCATCTATAAGATAATCAACATGACATCAAAACTAATCTTTGGATTGCGAGTTGATTCATAAATGATTAGCTTGAGGTAACCAATAAATTGAACAATGTCTTAAGTAAATGTTTAATCTTCCTTTGGGCCGATTTAAGTACTTAATAAAACAACTTAATGTTCATTTTTATTTGTTACCAAATGAATGCATAATTTTTTTCAAACGACACGATCTTCTTTGGAAAATTCATATTATTCACATATTAATGTATACATTCAACACTTTAACAATTTTGGATTTAAATAACGTAAATAACTTTGGTGACAATATTATCAAAAAAATGTGTAAAAATTTTGCTCAAAAAAAGAAAAAATTGTGCAAATTTTTTGAAATTATGAAACCCGTGAACAGTGTATGCAGGGCCGAGTGTAGAGAATGGATCGACCGTGCTCTATTTTACAGAAACATTGGACTTTTTTATGCATTAGTTCACGGCCGGATCAACGGTGATGCTCGGCCGTGCTCTAATTTTTTTCCAGAGGCACCATTTCTTGACACAATAGTGCACGGCCAAGTCAAGGAAGGTGCTCGGCCGAGCACCCCGAGCACCGAGAAATGCTTTTACTAGCACCATTTCAGAATATGAAGGTACACGGTCGAGCGTGTCCCTTGACTTGGCCGTGCAAGGCTTTTTCAACACTTATGAATTTTAAACAAATCTTTTGACTTAGCAAGTAGATCCATATAGTCCGTGCATCATATAATTTATTTCATGTTAATGGGATAATCTTGCATAAATTAAGTTGGTCGAGCAAGTAGATCTGCACACTCTGTGCATTAATCAATGCATGGCTATGCCAATGGGATAATCTTGCATGAACCATTGTGTCATTTTGAGCAAAACTTTAAACATTTTCCAGAATTTTAATAAGATGATGAACATTAACACTGTATTAATGAATTAGAGTCTTTAAATAACATCAAGAATTAATGATTCAACAAACTATGAATCAAAATGAAGCATTGAAGCTTTGATCAAACTTAATCCAGATTTTGAGCGGGCTCCGATACCAATTGTTGGAACATTTCTATTCCACTAATGCCAAACACTCTAGTCTAAAAGAAGTTTGAGAAGGGATAGAGGCGGAAGCGTATACCTGTTGAATTCATCTTGATGTTCTTGAAGGAAAAATGATTGAAGAAGTAGGGAAATGAAGTGCTTTTAAATGATAGTGCCCTCTCAAGATGTTCCTTTACATATGAAGAGAATATATGAGAGAAGAATGAATGTTTTGTGTGTGTTTCTTAGGCTGATGGAAGGCCTTTGTATAGGAAACAAATAGGCATTTCATTTAGGGACTACACCCTTTCATACAATGTAGTGCGAAATTACCATTTTGCCCATCATAAATAGGTAATTTACACTTCAGGAATTCTACACATATATTATATTTCTACACTTTGTATTAACATTATAAATATGATTTTATGTATGGAATTGATGAGCACACATTTTTGCGATCAATGTTCTAACAGCTTGTTCCTATAAAGAATGCAGGGGAGAGGGGGGGAGGGAGAGAGAGAGAGAGAGAGAGAACAAACAATCCATTTACCATCAATTCAAATTCACATACACGAGAACAAATAACTCATTTGAAGCCCAAATGAATTCATAATCTTTCAATCATTTTCAACAAAAGTTCTTACCCCAAATCAATAATTTGAAACCCATATACATAAAATCAACTATTTTAGCTTATAAACCTATAAATTTGTTCAGATTTCATTCAAATTAACAACCTCAAAGATTTCATTTTGAAAAATTAACTCACCCAACAATGGCACACGAGAACAACTATTTACAGATTCACAACACAAGGCTTGTTGAAATCTCTTCTCGAATGACGATTGAGTTCAAGTTGAAGGGATGGTGGCTAGCGCAAGGAGGAGAGTGGAGGCGGTGGTAGAGAGAGAAAGAGATGAGTCTCCTAGAGTAGGTGGTTGACAGTGATGTTGAGAGCTGGCGTTTTGGACAAAGGATGTAGATTATGGGGCTTATATAATGGTGGGGGATTGCAGTGGTGGTGGTAGGGGTGGTAGTGATGGTGGCAGGGGCGAACCTACATGGTGCCCTTTGGGGGCCGCGGCCCCCATTTGATTTTTTTTTTCTTTTTTTACAAGTGCAATGTTTTTTTAAAGGTTGGAGGTATTAGTGAAATTTAGTATACTTTGGCCCCCTAAATGTGAAGTAAAAAATACACTAACATTTTTTTTGCCCCCTAATGCAATTTTCTCCCCCGTTTACAAAAAATCCTAGGTCCGCCACTGGATGGTGGGTTGGTAGTTTATAAGGAAGTAGGATGGGAACTAGATGAACTAGGAAGGGCTTAGGTTTTTCTTAGTTTGACCACATATATTTATTTATTTTTAAAATAAAGAATAATTAAGATTAATTGCATGGACAGTCGTTAATGAGAAGGATTTCTACAATATTTAGAGGCTCATCCCAATATTTGAAAAGACAATCTAAATAAAAAAAATATTTCGAAGACGAGAACGAATATGATTGTATATGAGTTTAAAATGCATTGTAGTTATATGATCTTGAGGAGACCCAAACTTTCAGACGATATATTAAGTCTTTCATCACATCCAATCTTCCATCATAGACCTCGTTTGACAATTTCTTGGAACGAACAAATCCCTCTCCAAGTGTAATTCTGACATTGGCTTATATTGGCATTTGAAAATCCACTCCAACAAAATTTGGCCTTCATAACTCTACTGACCAAGCATTCGGGTCAAAAAGAAACTTCCAACCATACTTCCCAAACATCTCAATACCATCAATCGTGAAATAGACCGCCACACAAAAATCATATGAACACACAAATCATATGAATTAGAACCGTGCGGACAAAAATAGTACATCATAGACTCCATTGATAAACACAATTCTAACATTCTGTAATGACTGGAATTATCATGATTGTGGAGAAAGTGAACAAAATATTTTCATGAAGAAGTAGCTTGATCACGTCATCATCATCTTCTCCGTTTTATTTTGATAGATCCTAAACTAATACTAAATTTAAAAGAAAAAAAACAGATTAAAAAAGAACTCTTAATTTCACATTTATTAATTGATAGAATGACCATTAATAAATGTAAAATCGGGGTAAATCAATATTCGAAACGGAGACTGTGTATGAAACAAGGAAGCGATGAAGAATGGAATTGAGGAAGAAGACGAGAGACAAAACGGTAAGACAGGGTCACCGCTAAATAGGACTTACATTGAGGCTTTCCCTCTTCCGCTTGAGAGATTTCTTATGGAATAAGCGAGATTCATAGAGCAGGATCCATAACTACTCAAAGCTTTTTCTTGCTTACTTCAATGTCCCCCTTTACTACGACTACATTTTAAAATTTATAGGAGAAGGAAGAGCACCCGAACCAAGATTTGTTGAAATAAAAGAGGTGTGGTTATTTGAAGTGGATTCTCTCTTTTGTAGTAGATGCCAAACCTACTGCCCTACAGACTAAGGGTGGAGGCAGTAGCTACATGGACTAACACCCGGGTAGCTTCCATGGAAGGAAACTCTTCTATCGGGTAAGGAGTCAGAAAGAGGCCAAGGCCGAGGCTTAAGAAAGCCCTATTAGAAGGATGAAGCGAGTTAGCTATGATGTTTTTCTTTTCTATTATTTTTTTCCATTCATTCATTTCATAAAAATTAAATAGAACCAAGCACCCCACTGAATGAGCTCGTCCGCCCTTTTCCACTTTTCAAGAGAAAGATTGGATTGCTTCAGTTTAGCCGCTGCACTCTTTGTGGATTTTGTGGAGTGCCTTAATCATGGGCGACTAGGGATGGCCATATCGAACTGGAACCTCCAAACCGGACCGGAACTGGAACCGGAACCGCCTTGAACCTTGACGAAAACCGGAACCGTGTGAACCGAAACCATTTGTAACACAGGCCGGTTCCGGTTCATCCCCTCTGAAAACTGTGAACCGGTGGTTCCGAACCGCCATGAACCGCCTAGACCGAACCAGAACCGGAACCGTTAGAAAACCGTCAAAACCCGTCAAAATCGTTAGATTTTTAGCAGTTTCATCAGAATTATCCGTTACTAACGGAAAGTTGACAAGAAACGTTGAGTTTTGACTGAATTTTTAGCCAAATTCAGTGAATAAAAATAATAAAAAATTGTTGAGTATATAAAAGAAAAGAGGGACGGACCTCTTTAATTTTTTAAACATTTTTCTTTACCTTTTTGTAAAAAAATTGGCTATAAAATATTATTATAATTGTTTTTTCTGTTAAAAAATTACTTTTTTAATAAAACGATACTGTGGACCGGCGATTACAAACCGTGAACCGGCGGTTCCGAACCGAAAGAGAAACGGTTGTGTTATGGTTCAAGCTTTTCCGGAACCGTGTTTGGTCATCCCTATGTGACCAGGCCCCTTCAGCGCAAAAACTTATCTAAACAAGACATTGAGGCGCCAAACAGAGAGACAAAGAATCAAGTTCTAGGTTCGGAACTATTTCACCCTTAATTAACTACCTATATAAATGTCGAAGTCGGGGAATTCTATCGAGCCTCCATTTATAGAATGGTGGAGTGAAGAGTTGGGCTATATAACACCTTGAAAATCAATAATTCGTTAATTGCATGATCTTGATCAAGATCCCATTCTTATCAACATACGTAGACAGCGTGAAGGGAGATTCATTTTGATACCTCTTACAGATCATCACGTTCTTATTACGTTATTCATTGCTATTATATTCACCCTCATCTTTCCTAGTTGAAATTATTTCCCGAGGGTTGATCTGGACCAACGCTCTTCACCCTTTTCTTGGACTGACCAAAAACAGTCTCCGACTCCAGGAATTGACTTTGCATGTTGTTAGCCCTTTCACTACTACGTACTGTTGGGGTATCAACCCAAGTCCCACATCGGCAATTGAAAGAAGAATTGCCTAGTATAAGAAAGAGTCCACCCACTCCATTAGTATGAGGCCTTTTGGGAGATGACCCAAAAACAAATCCGTGCGGACTGGGCCCAAAGCGGACAATATCATACTAATGTGGAGTGGTGGAGGTGGTCGCGGTCCCAACAACTGGTATCAGAGCCCAGGTTGATGGATTGGGCCCGACGCGCAAGTGGACCGCGTGTGAGATATGTGGGATTTTCCTCTGGTGTGTCCTCGCGAATGGAGCACTGTGTGTGCCTTGTGTCGAAAGTCTTCTCGATATTGGTGATCGGGCGGCGTGTCCCGCATGTGGTGAATAGCGGCGGTGCAAGTAAACTTCGTTGGAGGTGGTCCTTGGTTGAGAGGAGGTTTGTTGGGGTATCAACCCAAGTCCCGCATCGGCAATTGAAAGAAGAATTGTCTAGTATAAGAAAGAGTCCACCCACTTCATTAGTATGAGGCCTTTTGGGAGATGACCCAAAAACAAATCCGTGCAGGCTGGGCCCAAAGCGGACAATATCATACTAATGTGGAGTGGTGGAGGTGGTCGCGGTCCCAACAACTGGTATCAGAGCCCAGGTTGATGGATGGGCCCGATGCGAAGTGGACCGCATGCGAGATGTGTGGGGATGTGTGGGATTCTCCTATGTGTGATCTCGCGAAAAAGACCCTTGTGTCGAAAGTCTTCCCGATAAAGGTGATCGGGCGGCGTGTCCCGCAGATGGTGTTAGCGGCGGTACAAGTTTCGTTGGAGGTACTTGAGTTGAGGGGAGGTTTGTTGGGGTATCAACCCAAGTCCCACATCGGCAATTGAAAGAAGAATTGCCTAGTATAAGAAAGAGTCCACCCACTCCATTAGTATGAGGCCTTTTGGGAGATGACCCAAAAACAAATCCGTGCGGGCTGGACCCAAAGCGGACAATATCATACTAATGTGGAGTGGTGGAGGTGGTCGCGGTCCCAACAACTAGTATCAGAGCCCAGGTTGATGGATTGGGCCCGACGCGCAAGTGGACCGCGTGTGAGATATGTGGGATTTTCCTCTGGTGTGTCCTCGCGAATGGAGCACTGTGTGTGCCTTGTGTCGAAAGCCTTCTCGATATTGGTGATCGGGCGGCGTGTCCCGCATGTGGTGAATAGCGGCGGTGCAAGTAAACTTCGTTGGAGGTGGTCCTTGGTTGAGAGGAGGTTTGTTCGGGTATCAACCCAAGTCCCACATCGGCAATTGATAGAAGAATTGTCTAGTATAAGAAAGAGTCCACCCACTTCATTAGTATGAGGCCTTTTGGGAGATGACCCAAAAACAAATCCGTGCTGTTTGGGCCCAAAGCGGACAATATCATACTAATGTGGAGTGGTGGAGGTGGTCGCGGTCCCAACAACACATACTGCATGCAACTCTCAAAATATGGGCATTGTCAGCCATTTTCTGGAGAGCAATGCTAGCGGAACAAAATAAGGTTATAAAATCTTGCTCACAAAATGAGGTGGCAATATTTTATTAGTTGCATCGATAATGGCCCCACCACACTATAATTAAAAACATCAATTAAAATCATTACACCTAAGATTTTATGCCCTTAGTATTATTCTTTTCTAGATTTGATGTTTCCTTTCCCTGAATTTAACATGTAAATGTAAAACCCCCCCATGATCTTATAAACCAACAACTAGTTACTAATAGTACAGCGCCTATGAAGTTGAACTAAGATATGATGTACATAGAATACAACATAAAGATCACTTTGCTCATTTTGAAATTTAAGGTGTTGAGCAGTCCAGATTAGAAATTGATAATGTTAAGAGTATTCAAATGGTAAAACCAAGCAGTAAACTCAAAGTCGCGCACAACCCGCCATGGGGGTAGGGGGCGTGCGCTCTTCTAACCAAATTGGGCAAAGGCGCCCGAATCAAAGAAAGGCAGAATGACAGAAAAGACCAGAAAGTTAGAACTATTATTCAGTTTAGCCCTTAAAACTAACAAAACTAGTCAAGAACTTAACGGAAGTAACAGAAACTAACGGAAAACAAGTAAATCAAATTACATCGACAAGAGAAAATAAAAGACTCGGTAGAATAAAACAAAGTAAAAAAAAAAAAACTAAGAGAGAGAGAGACGGCTCTTTACATTTATAAATATCAAAATTTACAATAAAACCAATGCTCAACTAACCATTTTTTACCGACTTCAACCAAGCATGAAACTTATTTTAGACAAATAGTCACCAATGAACTTGAATTATTTATCTTTGGTTTTTTAATTGTTCCCCTTAATATAATAAGATAAATGCTATGGTGAAAACTGTTCACAAAATACTAGGCTGGCCGAACCGAACCGGAACCGGAGCGGAACCGTCAAATCGGACCGGAACCGCCTTGAACCTTGACGAAAACCGGAACCGTGTGAACCGGAACCGTTTGTTACACGGGCTGGTTCCGGTTCATCCCCTCTAAAAACCGTGAACCGACGGTTCCAAACCGCCATGAACCGCCTAAACCGAACCGGAACCATTAGAAAACCGTCAAATTGTTAGATTTCTAACGGTTCATTAGAATTAATCGTTACTAACTGAAAGTTGACAAGAAAAGTTGAGTTTTGACTCAATTTTTAGTCAAATTCAGTTTATAAAAATAATAAAAAAATTGTTAAGTATATAAAAGAAAAGAGTGACGGACCTATTTAATTTTTTAAACATTTTTTCTATACCTTTTATTAAAAAACATTCGGCAATAAAATATTGTTATAATTTTGTTTCTGTTAAAATAATTATATTGTTTAAAAAAATGTAATTGTGTACCGGCGGTTCCGAACCGTGAACCGGCGATTCTGAACCGTGAACGATTCTGAACCGTAACCGTAACCGGAAGAGAAACAATTCGGTTACGGTTCAAGCTTTTCTGGAACCGTAACCGGCGGTTTGGAACCGGAACCGTGTTTGGTCATCCATACAAAATACTAGTTGAAAGTCATTCACTAGTGTTGAAATCACTTAATATTTGAGCTCACACTTAACCATCAAATCGACGAGTGTCGATTAAGATTTCATGAACAAAATCTTTAAACATTTTGTGCGTAGTGTTACTCATATAATCATAAACAAAGGTGCAAAGTTAAGTTGGTGTGAAGTTAATTTTTGGAATGGAAAAAGTACTACCTCTGTCAGAGTATAATTAAGAAAATATCAAATTCGCTCTTTATTAAAAAAAAAAAAAAAAAAAAAAAAGAAAGAAAAAAAGAGCTATTCATTTTAGGGTGAATTGAAGGTAGTGTTGGGGTATTAATGCACGTCCCACATCGGCAATTGAAAGAACAATTGAATAAATGTTCACACACCCAATTAGTATGAGGCCTTTAGAAGATGTCCAAATTAAAATCCATGCGAGCTGGGCGCAAAGAGAAGGAAATCATATTAGTGTGGAGTGGCGGGGTAGTCGATAGCTCAACAACTGGTATCAGAGGATGCCCCAACATAGTGGACCGTGTGTTTAGCTGGAGGTACTTGGTTTGAGGGGAAGTTTGTTGAGGTTTCAACCCCAAGTATATAAAAGGTGGCCACACACTCTATTATTACTCCCTCCGTCCCAGAGTAAGTGTCTACTTTTTTTTGCATGTTAGCACGAAAGATATTTGAACAATAACTTTAGGTTGATTTAATTATCTTAATGAAAATTTAAAAATTGTTATTGATAGTATATATAATGGTGTCTAAGAAACAAGTTTTATATTTTCAGTATAATATTTAAATCAACCTAAAATTATAGCTCAAAGTTCCTTCGTGATAACATGCAATAAAGGTGGACACTTACTCTGGGACGGAGGTAGTATATGATTTTTTGAGAGTTAGCCAAAAATAAATATGTGCGGGATGAACCTAAAAGCGAACAATGTTAAATTAACGTGATGTGGCGGGGTAATCGCAATCTGAACCGCTAGTATATGGGAAATGCATGACTGGCTTGCACCACAAGACTTTACCCCGCCATATACGTTCTTCCTAGTGGAGTTTACTTGTTCCACGTTCATTTGCTTGACTTGCATCGTCAATATATTTATGGAATTCTTTTTCAATGTTTATTGGTTTCCTTCAATTATTTATAGAATTTCCATTTCCTTTTCATATTCAATTATGCACGTCTTGTTGAATAATTCATATGTCCCCATCTTAAAGTGATAGTTTTTTATTTATTTTTCAAACATTTTAAGGTTATATTATAACTATTGCAAAATTAGTGATTTTAAAATGATATTAACATTTTGGGGCAAAAACTATCAGTAAGTCACTGTTTAGAGATTATGACACTTGATAGTTGAAAAGGAATGAGATAACAAGGTCGCCTATCTTTGAGATAGGTCTACTATCTTCGAGATGAAGGTCAACTATCTTGAAAGGTCATTATTTTCTCTTGCATTCTAAAGGCCAAAAAGAGGAATTATGCGCAGCGGAATAGATAATTTCTATGGCCTTATAAATGTTGTCTAACATATATATTCCTATTTACTATATCAATTTTATCTTGTCTAAATGATCAACCAAGTTTTGAATAAAGCAAGAAAGAATAGTTGATATGAAAAATGAAAGTACAAGACGAGAAGTAAAAGAGACAAGAGTTTTTAACGTGATTCGGAGTATAACAACATCTCCTACATCCACACCCCATCATCCTCAACAATGGGAAACAATACACTATAATCCCTTCATTCGGGCAATACATGAATTGTTTAGAAAATTCCCTCGGAATTTTCCAACTTAATTAGCCTCACTAATTAAGCATGCTAGTTGCATAGCAAAAAAGAAAAAATAAAATGGTTCACAAATGTGATGTAGTTCTTCCTTTTCATGACACTTGAATTTGTCGGATGAAAGCTCTTCTTGGATCGTTGGTGTTCCCCCTCAATGTTTGGATGGTTTGAAGTGTATTTGGTGTGGTACATGAATAGGTGTACATTTTGGTTACACACACCACGGTCTACTATCAAAGGTTTGGGTTGGGTTTATGGGTAAAAAGTATTAGTGTGTGCAATTGGTGTTTATTGCCCACACTAAGGTTTTGAAAGGAATGGGGAAAATGGTGATGGGTGCACACTGGAAATAGGATGGTTTGGGTTTAAAATATAGAGGAGGAAGAGGGAAATAGCCGTTGGTGAGTTTTGATATCTTCAAGAATGATTGGTCTTTTGTCTTTGGTCTTTGGTCAAGTGTTGCCTTCAATGTTGGTTAGGCTCTAGCTTCTTTTTCCTGTACAAACATGAGCATTCAAGTTTCTGCATAGTTGGTCATCATCATCCGAATTTTATGCTGATGTTGGAGACTTTTGGTGTAGAAGTTATAAAGGTTACACTTTCAACCCTTGACTTTGAGAATCGTTGTTTCGCTCTTTTAGTAATTTGCATACATCTTTCCACCACAAGCTCCAATGCAAAATCCAATTGCATACTCTTGTTCCTCATTAAATTAGCTTTACACTGAGTCTAATATTGAATATTTTGCGGCTTCGATAGGTGAAGAAAATCAATTTGAAAAACATGAGAAACATGGAGGGGTCTTTGTGTAACTTTTGCATCTTTCACTCTTGACACTTTAGACCATTTAACTTTGTCTAGTTAAATGATCAATCTTCATCAAAACACTTTGTTAGGACCTAACACTATCATTTTAGACCAACTCCAATGGAACTCTATTCTTTCAAATAAAAAGTAGAGGGGGTCTCCTGTGCAACGGTTGCACCGTGCAACAGGAGCCCCTTCCTCTTTTTTTTTTTTTTTTTTTTTTTTTTTTTTTGTGCTGCTGAGATTTTTTTTTTTTTTTTTTGCCACCCAAACTTTTTTTCCTCCCAACAAAAGTAACACTTATTATAACGAAATGTAACACTTTTTTCTTTCAAATGTAACACTTTTTTTTCAAAATGTACCACAATTTTGCTGCAATAGATTAAAGATAACATAAAGATTGACAACTAAATCAATGTCACACTTTTTATAAAGGAATGTAACACTCTGTTTTTCAAATGTAACACTTTTTTTTTTCAAAATTAATATAAGATTAACAAACTAAACTAATGTTACATTTTATAAAAAATAAATGTAACATTTTTTTATCTCAATTGTAACAGTTTATATTCTTAAATGTAACATTATATCTTAAATGTAACAATTTTTTATTGAGAAAGTAACAATTGAAATGCAACTCGATTATATATATGAATTTCTACTCTTTTTTTAAAGAAGAAAAGTAACATTTACTAAATAAAAATGTTACATTCATCTATATAAAAATTTATAATTATATATTCACTTTGTTACACTTCAAATATTACTTTTTCTAACTACAAAAACTATCAAAACAATTTAAATTTTCTTGTAAAATTGCTGTTACATTTGACTGTAAAAGTGTTACTTTTTGAATATGAAACTGTTACTTTTATTAGAACAGAGTGTTACATCTCAGCTGACAAGCAACTCAAACTTTTTGTGTGTAAAAAAATATGTTTTTTTTAAAAAAAAAAAAAATCAAACCATATCATGACCTATGTAGTTTTATTCGTCTCGTCGAGACGAATACAACGGTATTTTTTTAAAAAAATTCTGAGTTATAAATATCAAGATATAGCATTTTAAAGTTAATGGGGGGGGTTTTTTTTTTTTTTAGGCTTGCCACGTGTCGCAATTTGGGAGGGTGGGAGAGGCTGTGCTGGGCTGGTCGGCGGGTGCAGCCCATGGGTTTGGCCTGTTGCACCATGGTGCAACGGTTGTATATGAGAATTTGTCTAAAAAGTATGGTTGAGCTCCAACGAAATTCGAAATATTATGCTATTATAGAGTAGATCTATCTTTTGCTTTAAATTTGCTGCAAAAAATAGAGCTGCGCTATCTCATTTTCATTATTTTTTATTTTGGTTCTTCTTTCTTTTTGATATATATGAAGAAATGTTTACCATATAAAATATATACAACTTATTTTATTTATACATATAAAATACTCCCTCTGTCCTTAAATGAGTGTCCAAATTTCATTTTAAGGGATACTGAAAATCTCAACTTTTTGAACAATTTGGTAACAACGATTCATATATAATCTTGTAATCTCTTTTCCAAACCTTTAGTTTTGCATGTATAAAGAAACCGGTGAAAAAAAATTCGAAAAAAAACGTTTAGGGAGAAAGTTATGTTCAAAAAAGACACTCATTTAGGGACAAAGATTTCTTGAAAATGGACACTCATTTAGGGACAGAGGGAGTAATAATTAAAATATTAACACTCTTTTTTTAAGAAATTTAAAGCGAATGGTTGGATATATTTGTTGTAAATATTGCACAATTACAAAAAAATAATGCAATTTTTGCTCCAAAGTATTGGTAAATGATCTTTGGGCGGAAGGAGTATGTTATAAGTTAATTTTCCCAAATCAAAAGTCGTTGCTTTGCTATCACCATTTCTTCCGCTTAATTATTCAAACCATCCAATAAATTGCCAAGACCTTGAATACTGATTTGAAATGCCAAAAAGCTTACCTCAAATGAGATGGATACCTTTTTTTTAGAAACAAAAGACCAAAGATTGACCCAAAGAAACAATGGAACTCTTTTTACGAGAAATTACAAAAACAAACTTAACGCGGCTTAAAAGTTTCATAAAACGTGAATTAAACTTAAGAAAAATAAAATTTTATCGGTCAACCGCCATAAATTATGACATAATCTAAACAGTCGAAAACTCTAGAAGAATAACAAAAACGAAAATTACAAAAATGCGATTAACTAACGGCTAAAACTTTTGATACCCAATGCACCGATGATGTGGTACTTGTGGTTTTGTAACTCATTTGGACACGAAAGTTATGCCTATTTGAAGATTTTTCAACAAAGCTAGACTCAGAGGTAGACTCCTGTGAGACCATCTCACGGTGTGAGACGGCTCACCACCCATCCGAGCCAAGCCATTTTTTTTGGCTTCCAACTTTTTTTTCCATGGCTTTTTTTGCTCGCCAGCAAAAGTAACACTTTTTATAAAAAAATGTAACACTTTTTTCTCATATGTAACACTTTTTTTTTTCAAAAATGTACCACAATTTTGCTGAAATAGATTAAAGATAACATAAGATTGACAACTAAACTAATGTTACATTTTATAATAAATGAATGTAACATTTTTTTTTCTCAATTGTAACACTTTTCTAGGGTTTTACATCCAATAGAAATGCAAACCCGATTATATACATGAATTTTTACTCTTTTTTTAAAGAAAAAAAGTAACATTTACTAAAAACAATGTTACATTCATTTATATAGAAAATTATAATCATATATGCATTCTGTTACACTTCTAATAGTATTACTTTTTCTAACAATAAAAACTATCAAACTATTTAAATTTTCTTCCAAAACTGCTGTTACATTTTACAGTACAAGTGTTACTTTTTGAAGATGAAACTGTTAGTATTATCAGAACAAAGTGATATATCCCAGGAGACGAGTAGCCCAGATATTTTTGTGTTAAAAAGTATGTTTTTTTAAAAAAAAAAAAATCAAGCCATATCATGACCTATCTACTTTGATTCGTCTCGTCGAGACGAACACAACGGTATTTTTCGATATTTTTTTCGACTTCAAAATCTCAAGATATAGCATTTTGGTTTTTTTAAGGAATGACACGTGGCGCAAGCTGGAAGGAGGGAATGGCTGGTGGGCGGACGGACTGCTGGAGCAGGCGTGGGTGGGCGGGTTTTGACCCATGGAGTATCCGTCTCACATGGTGAGACGGTCTCACGTGAGTTTTTGCCCTAGACTCAAACAATTAAAATAACCTTACAACTGACACTTTGCACCCTTCTACTTCACGTTTCTCCCGAACTTCCTCAAACTCTCCATTTTCTTCTGGAATAAATCTACTACATGTTCTACATCAAAGATTCACTCCTTGGATGGTAAAATATACTCCCTCTGTCCAAAACTAATCTTCCTACTCTTTTGCCTTTAATACAAATGAATTTCTGCGATAACTTTAAATTGATTTAATTATACTAATGAATAATTAAAACTTATTATTAATACACGATCATCAATACTATTAATAACAAGATTTAAATTTTTATGAGCATAAAGCTATGCATATACTCACTACGTCTCATTTGAAATAAGACAAAATGGGATGGCCGGGGGTTAAAAAAAATGAGATAATATTAAGTGTTGGGAGTATAGAAGGAGTTGAGGTTGTTAGTGGGGTATGGAATAGTAAGTGAAATATTATGATCGCGATCATGATTTTGTGAATGTCAGTGTTAGGTAGTGTCCAACTTATAACTAACTACCTAAACTAACTTGGAAGGCAAGAACATGATCGCGATAAAAGATAACTCCATACGAGCCCAAAAAGAAATAAAAAATTTGAAACTTTTTTTAGATATTATTTTGAGACGGAGGAAGTATTTAATATCTTGGTGCTATTCATGCCTTAGAGCTTGTGAATTTTTTTACATATATTATAAAAGAGCGCAAGAGTTCCAAGTAAATGTTAGGGAAAAATACCAAAAAACTCTTATAAAAAAATTTCTTATCCAAAAAACCCAAAAAATATTTCTTCAATCTAAAAAGTCCTAAAATTAAATTATCAATACCAAAAAACCCAAACATTAACGAATTGAATAACGCGGTTAGGTTTGAGTATTCATATTGATAAAAACTTAACTTTCCTTTCAATTAATAACGTATTAAAAATAAAAAAATCTTTTTGCAATGCAAAATAATTTAATTATGATATTATTAGATACAATAAAAATAATAATAGTTATAACAGCAAAAAATATATTTAATTATTATTATTATTATTATTTTAGTTAATTAATAGTTTTTAATAATACAGTTAGTAATAAAATAATAAGAATAATAAACAAGAATGAATGTGATAATATTGAAAAGAATATCATCATAATTATATTATTTTTATGATCTTACATAATAATAATAATAAAAAATAAAAAACTTAAAGAGTCACTTTCCAATTAATTCTCTATTATATTAAAAATTCATATTTTTATTATTAAATATTAGGTAATTAAATAATAATGATTAATTTTTATTGTTGCTATAAGTACTATTATTAATATTAATATCAATATTATTAATATTATTATTAGTAGTAGTAGTAGTATTAGTATTATTATTTAATAATAATAATAATAATAATAATAATATAATTATTTGGCGTTGTAATTTTTTTAATATTCCTAACATGTCATTAAATGAAAAGAAAGTTAAGTTTTTAATGATATGAATGTTTGAACTTAACGGCGTTAGTTAAATAGTTAACATTTGGACGTTTTGTTATTGATAATATAAATTTAGGACTTTTTAGATTGAAGAAAAAAATTGTAGGTTTTTTGGATATGAAAGTTTTTTTACGGGGGTTTTTAGTATTTTTCCCTAAATATTATATTAATAATTTTAGAAATTATTATGAAATTATTAAGAAATATAATATTTTGCATTTATTATGTCATTTCTTATACATTTCATACGTTGAAACAAAGTAAAATATTTATTTGAGTCATGTCGCAACGCGAAGAAAAATTTAGCCCCCACTAACCATATTTCCTAGATCTGCCACTGGATGGATGGAGTAATAGTTGCAAAATTCTAAGCGATCATGATGCATGCCAATAAAGATATAATATTTATACATATTTTTGTTAATTCATGTACTTTTTACTTTTTTCAACAAAAAATACATGTATATATTTCAGTCACAATTTGAAAATTTCACGACTTTTTCTTTGTACAGTAAATTAAAATCAATCCTATGTTAAATGTATGCCAAAATCTTATGTAAAACGCGTTTTACAAGATGCTTAGGAAAAACGTGTTTTTAAAAAACGCGCGGTGGCATTTTTGTAAATAGTCGAAACTTCTCGAACGCTTCTGGATATCAAGATAAAGCCTTCTGGATATGAAATTGATCCAGAACCTTTGAAAGTGATACCTAGAAGGCATCTGGATATCAATATAAAGCCTTCTGGATATGAGATTGATATCCTGAACCTTTGAAAGTGGTAGCCAGAAGGTTTTTTCTGAATTTTTTTTTTAGAGTAACAGAAGTATTAATGGATAGCCAGTGACATTGTTTAGGATGACCAGATTCTGTGTTACGAATGTCCAGTTAGTGTGTTAATGAGCGTCAGATAATTTTGAAACACACGTTTTTCTTAACCACTAGGAAAAACGCGTTTTACAAGAGACCAACTCTAAATGTATTGTTTTTAATTCAGAATATATATTTTTAATTAGGATATAATTTTAATAATATTTTAGCATCGTTAAAGAATGTACAAACAAATTAATAAAGAACATTTTCTAAAATATAAACAAAATGATTGAAACATTTATTATGAGACGAAAGAACTATGTTACTTAATTTAACTCCCTCCGTCCTACTTTAAGGTTCATACTATGAATTTGTACGGGGATTAAGAAAAAATAAATATTGTGAGTATGAAAGTAAAGTAAGAGAGAGAAAGTGCGTATGAAGTTATTATTGTGAGAATGACAAGTGAGTCTCACTGTCTATTTTAAATAATAAAGTAAAGTGAGAACTTTAATTTGAAACCGACAAAAAAGGAAAGTAAAAACCATAGCGGGACAGTATGAGACCGCGCTCAAAACCTAATACGTGCTCGAATTCTCATAATGGTTTCCCTACTTTAGTTTTGAAAAGAAGAGTCGCCACCACATTTTATTTAAGGAAAATAAAGATAAAACCTTTTGTTTTGAAAGAGAAGTGGGTTCGGGGGCTATGTTACGAGAGGGGAAGGTGTTAGGCACTCTGCTCGCCCTTTCGGTCTCTAGCATGCTTTCGCCTACGCTTCATTTTAATTTACCTTTTTTGAAAATGCCTTTAATGTCCTATCTTTAGAAAATGTGTGTGTCTATGTACAAAGGTGTCTCCTAGTCTAGGTCGATCCGTTTTAAGTCACAACCGGGAACCGGTTCGGGTGGATTCCCGATTGGTTTTCAAAAATGGTTTCAAATCAAATAGACAAGGAAAACACACAAAAGGGGAGAGGGTATTATGTACATGTAGATATTATACATATTATACAAAAATGGGAGACAAATCCCATAAAAAAAAAAAAAATGAATGTCCAAGCTTTAAAGTTGTTTTGCACTTTTTGGACCACCTGATGTTCTTATGCCAATGTACCTGCACAAAACCTATCCAAATCCAGAAACAAAACATAGGATTTACTCCCAACATGTTAGAGAACACATTTGAATTTTTTTCTTAATTTTTGGATTAGGTTTTCATGCTCAAATCATGGAAAGAACATCAACACAAAACTGCCAAGAACAGGAAAACACATCACATGTCAATTTTTCATGGTCTATTTACTATATTATATCTTATGAATTTAGAGAAACGCAAAACATGAAAGTTTAATATAACATATCAAATATGAAGTGTACCAATCTTCAAGTTCATAAAGCATGTTTAGAAGGTTCAAAATGCCTATGACATTTAGATGTCAGAATTTGGAAATTGTTTATCTGAGAGTAAGCACTTGATTCAAAAAAATAGAAAGAGGCCTTTTCTTAGGTAATAAAATTATTAATAAATTATGATGATTTTCCTTAGTCTATTTAGAACAAATTTCATGTTAATACCCCAGCTTGAAAATCGAGTTTTGGTAGAGTTTTAAGCATGAAAATAGAGGGTGGTCAAAATACGGCAAACAGGACAGCATGTCTGAGCTATGAAAATGTCTACCAAAACATGACCTAAACATGGAATATGACCACTAAACTTGGCATTCATTATATTAAATAGGATAGGAACAACTTTTATATTTCGAGCTAAGTCCAGAAATGAATTTATGATGGAGTAAAAAGGTCATGCAAAGCATGAGTTAAACAGAGTATGCTGGGCTGGTTGCATGTATCACCAAAATGGGCATGAATACATGATCTATGACACGCCCCAAATCCCGGGATTCCCTAATAGAACCTCGAACCTGGTGCGCGTAACTAACAAGAAACAAGAAACTAACGGGAAACAGGAACAATACCTGTTACAAACAAAACTGACATGATATATCTACTCACGAATAGGGAGCTAAGATAGCTCACACCGAGTTCTAGACCAAGAAAATTAAAACCAAAATGGTTACATACAGCGGAAGACATGCCTAGCAAATAAGCTGGCATCAAGAACTGTCTAGGGACAACAATTACTACCCCAATACAAGCCCAGAGTTTATTAACTCATACAAGATCGTCCTTACCAAAATATAAAAGGACACTAACTTCGAACAAGAATATCCTGCTGAGTAAATTCCCAGCTAAGTCGAGCCTCACTGCGCACTATCCCCTGCTTTCCTGGGGGGGGGAAACAATTAAACAAATAAAGGGTGAGATAAATCTCAGTAAGCTATTAACATGCAACTATATGTCATGTTATCATGCAATACAAGTAGATACTCAACTAAACATATATCAAGTATCATCAAGTAACCAGTATAGGAGAGGCTAAGCCAACTCAACAAGTAATCAAGCTCAAGATATGATCAGGTAACAAGTAGTCAAGTAGTGTGAGAGGCTAAACCAGCTCACCAAGATGCACATAGGCCTATCACGCATTGTACCTGAATCCTTCCTTATTTCTCCCAAGAATACCATTTGTTGTCGATGCTTTTCTAGCTGAGGAGAACCAAGAACAGGAACAAGAGACTGCTGTGCAGTATATAAGAAGACCTGGTAACCAGTGTCATCCACAACAACAAGATCCACATGGTGAACAGGACAGGAGTACAGTATATAAGAAGACCTGGTAACCAGTGTCCTCCACAAGAACAAGATCCACGTGGTGTTCAGTACAGTCGCATTCACTTAGGTCAGGCTTATTGCTCTAACCAGTGAAGCTATGCCCTTACTATGGCCAGTAGTAAGGGGTCGGGCGGAAATACATAGGGACCCGATTGTCACTTAAACCCCAGCTCTCGCGACAAGCATGAACCTATATATTTTCGAACAAGCAAGGAGAACCAGCTGGACTCACCAAGAATGCACAAGTAGATGTTTACTTGAACTACAGAACAGAACTCAGTCCCTTATTAGTGGACTACTCTTTATGCACCATGTAATCATGTATCATGTGCTCACGAGAATATGCACCATGTAATTATGTATCATGTGCTCACAAGAATATGCACCATGTAACTATGTATCATGTGCTCACGAGAATATAAGTACACGTACTCAATTATTGCGAATACCAATCAAGTTTAACTATGGCACATAAGTGTCCATGTAACACGATCAATCCAAGTAAGAGTCCATTTATAACAGACTTCAGTCAAGTAGTAGGGTATATCATTTTGTCACATGCCAAGTTTGCACGTACATATTCATATCACGTTTAACACATTAAAGTGTCTATCACTATACCTTTACTATCAAATAGAGCCCAATACCTTAGACTCTAAACACGTAGTAGAATAGGTCACATCATACCTAATCACAGTCATATCTCACGTATATGTATCGTTAATAATCGAATACATTTTCTAACACATATTGTGTTCTGTAGTTATTCTTATTACTTAAATCGTAATATTCACGATTATATGAATTATCTTCATATTACACTAGTCCCTATTTTCTTTAGGAACCATTTCAAGACAAGATATCTTCTTTATTCTTTATATACTTTATTAAGTATATACATGATTAAAACCAATCACTAGCACTTTAGTGTTTGTTCATAACACTTACAATACACACGTATCAAATTCAAGTATGTAGTAGAGTTAATCATTCTCTAGCTGGTTCCATATCCCAACTCTTTTGGTTATTCATACCATGTATCAAGTAATCAAGAAGTAACATTCTATCACGTAAATATATGCAAGATTTGCATATACACATCAAGACTCTTTCAAGTTCATTACCATACACCTATATTGGTGTCAAGGTACGTACAAGATTTTATAATCTTATATTCAAGTCTTAATCCAATTATTTGGATGTTCAAGTCATGTACGAGATTTTATTGTCTTATACTTCAAGTTACTGTCTCATCTTAAGACATTCAAGACATTCAGGACATTCAGGACATTCAATACATATACAAGATCTTATCATCTTATATCCAAGTTCTCAATCCATTTCTTTGGATGATTAAACATGTACAAGAGTTAATTATCTTATATTTCAAGTTCAAGCTAGGAAGATGAATTATACATCTTTCACAAATTATTTTCCAATCCTTTTCTTAGGACATTCAAGCTCTAGACATTAGTTGGTGCCCTTAAGGTACACAAACATTAACTTCCAGACACATAAAAGAGTTACTACTCTTATACTCAAGTTATCATTTGATTATGATTCAAGTCCACCTTTCATTTATTCACAAAGGGACTATTTTTGAGTACTAGAGTGTTCTACAACACTTATCTAGGCCATCTAGGGTAGTACCCTAAACCTAGACCAAGAATACTTCGAGTTCAAATTAAGTAAATGAGCTAGACAAGTCATACTTACGAGTTCTTAATCCCCTACATAGGATATTCAATCTCAAGTCATTGTTTTAATGCCCCTAAGGTGCACAATCATAGGCTTCAAGACAAGCATAACACATAAGTGCTTGTTCATAGCACTTTCAAGACATATAAAAGAGTTTTTCCTTTTATACTCAAGTTCTCATTTTAATTTAACGAGTAATCATGTTCAAGACTCACTTCTGATACCCCTAAGGTATCACAATACTTACTAGGACATCTTATCCTAAGGCTATATGCCTTAACAAGGTTATTTCCAACTTATACAATCATTAAATAAGTTTTACAATTTTTCAGGACATATGGGCGGCCGCACAAAATGGTGTGGGCGGTCGCCCAAAATCAAGCTTTCCAAGAACAAAATACTTCAGATAGATGGGCGGTCGCCCAGCCCAAAATGGGCGCGTCGCCCAAGGCCCAAAAATGCCAAATCCGAATTCTTCTCCCAGGTTAAATAATTCCCGTCTCAAGCGTAGGAGTAAAACCCACTAACACTTTCTAACATTCAAGAGTGCATTTTAACATGCCCAGAACACTTCTATAGGGACACTTTATTAATTTATCACCGTCCCACAAGTAATAGAATAATTCTCTTTATTCCAATTTAATATTTCACCGTCCCCAAAAGTATAAGTACAATTTTATATTACTACTATATACCCGTTTAGGGATACTTCCATTCATTTCCCCCTACCACAAATAATGGCACAATTTTTCTAATAATATTTAAATCAAGTTACTATTTTACCGTCTCAACGATAGGAGTATAAATTTCTAATACATTTACAAACCCATTTAGTATTTAGGCTCATGTTCTATGTTCTCTGCTCTGTACTAGCATAGAATACTCCCTTCGTCCCAATTTAACAAGTATCACAAAAATTGCTCAAAACACAATTTTAACAAGAAAAAGTAGCGGGAATAACATATATGTATGTTATTACAAGTAAGGGGGAGACTAATAACTTACCTAGTCAAAAATCAATTTGACCCAAATTATTTCTGTTCGCAGGAAACGCTCTATCAACGCCACGAATATTTATCCAGACCAGAATCACGAACGGAGGGATAATTAAGCTCGAGGAGTCGAGAATAGGCAGAATCCTAAAACCTAGCTTGAAACAGAGGAAAGAACGAGAAGGAAATGAATTGTGAGAATTCATTCTCGCAACAACAAGATATACTTAACACTTTCAAGAATTGCAATTAGGCCTCAAGTTCTAACTTTGACAAAAAGGCCCCTAACTTTCAACTTTACATTTAACCACCTAATTTTTTTAAAGTAGTTAAATAATTAACTCAAATAAAATAGCATATAAATATGCTAGTCAAGAGTTTAACAAGCAAGTCAAAAATTTAACAAATAAGTCAAATATTTAACGAAATAAGGATGGGCGTTACATCCTCCCCACCTTAAAGAAAATTCGTCCTCGAATTTTTTTACTGATCAAGATTATAACATATATACTCAACAAGTAGAACTCAAGAACATCACGACTATGCACAGATACTCACAAATATTCTATGCAATTTAGATGTATAACATATAACATCAAAACACATAAAGTCAAGTAGACTCGATTAGTCAATCTACTATATCGGTGAAACTTGACATATCCACTAAAAATAATAGAACTGGTCATATCCTCCAGATCACTATATACTAGTCAAATCCACTAGGCATCTCAGATACTAGATCGATCTGAATAGGGTCGTGTTATCCATCGTTTCAATATTCAAAACTGACTTTACGTATATCAATCCATCAAGACAATCCATCAAAAGATGTAGCTCTCGGTGTCAAATAGTTAACAATGAAGCTGCCTTCGAAATTCATTCATGAATCTCTAACAAGACCACGAAATCTCAAGAACACACGTACCTTGGTTGTTTCCACTTATAGGTCAACACAGATACTCACTTCAGACATCCACTACAAGGTAGATATATCCTCTATCAAGAAATTCTCAAGTTGAATCTCCAACTCGTTAACTCAATCGAGGTCAAAACATTAATCCAGATGTCAGCACTGTATTCGCACTGTCACAACTCAAGATGATTCAAGTTTCTCATCAAGAATGGATACATCCATCTGGTTTGGTGTAGAAACTCCACTGTCAATCACATAGGTTAAATACCCAGTACAATCTCAAGAACCCTTTCTAGACTTTCAATGCAGAACATAAAGGTTATGCATAATCTATCATGCTCACATATATAGTCAAGCATACTAGCATAGAAATAATTACCATCTATTGTGGTAAACAAGATGGCATAACATATAGAAAGCCAAATCATAACACGTAAGAGCCAAGCCATAACACGTATCACATCAATGTCCCATCTAGGTAACATGACCAAGTCAACATAGAATGTATAGGGTGTTATCACCCCCACTTCTATCATGCTCTTACTAATAACAATATCAACACGTAGTCTCTTACTAGAGAATACACTTCCACGTAATTCACGAGATAAGGACAAGCATGCATATATAGCACGAAACAATGTCCACAAGACAAGATAAATACGCCTAAGTCTTTAAAGACTCGCGCTCTCGATTCTCGAATCATCTAATCCAATTGGATCAATCCTATCAACACCAGTCCTATACCTGGTATAACAACAAGTAAAGAAGCACTCGGCGTCGAAAACACACCCAAGACTAACCCAACCTAGGCCATAGACCCTATCCAGGCTAAGAGCTAAACCATAGCTCTGATACCACACTGACACGCCCCAAATCCCGGGATTCCCTAATAGAACCTCGAACCTGGTGCGCGTAACTAACAAGAAACAAGAAACGGGAACGAGAAAGGAACAATACCTGTTACAAACAAAACTGACATGATATATCTACTCACGAATAGGGAGCTAAGATAGCTCACACCGAGTTCTAGACCAAGAAAATTAAAACCAAAATGGTTACATACAGCGGAAGACATGCCTAGCAAATAAGCTGGCATCAAGAACTGTCTAGGGACAACAATACTACCCCAATACAAGCCCAGAGTTTATTAACTCATACAAGATCGTCCATACCAAAATATAAAAGGACACTAACTTCGAACAAGAATATCCTGCTGAGTAAATTCCCAGCTAAGTCGAGCCTCACTGCGCACTATCCCTGCTTTCCTGGGGGGGGAAACAATTAAACAAATAAAGGGTGAGATAAATCTCAGTAAGCTATTAACATGCAACTATATGTCATGTTATCATGCAATACAAGTAGATACTCAACTAAACATATATCAAGTATCATCAAGTAACCAGTATAGGAGAGGCTAAGCCAACTCAACAAGTAATCAAGCTCAAGATATGATCAGGTACAAGTAGTCAAGTAGTGTGAGAGGCTAAACCAGCTCACCAAGATGCACATAGGCCTATCACGCATTGTACCTGAATCCTTCCTTATTTCTCCCAAGAATACCATTTGTTGTCGATGCTTTTCTAGCTGAGGAGAACCAAGAACAGGAACAAGAGACTGCTGTGCAGTATATAAGAAGACCTGGTAACCAGTGTCATCCACAACAACAAGATCCACATGGTGAACAGGACAGGAGTACAGTATATAAGAAGACCTGGTAACCAGTGTCCTCCACAAGAACAAGATCCACGTGGTGTTCAGTACAGTCGCATTCACTTAGGTCAGGCTTATTGCTCTAACCAGTGAAGCTATGCCCTTACTATGGCCAGTAGTAAGGGTCGGGCGAAATACATAGGGACCCGATTGTCACTTAAACCCCAGCTCTCGCGACAAGCATGAACCTATATATTTTCGAACAAGCAAGGAGAACCAGCTGGACTCACCAAGAATGCACAAGTAGATGTTTACTTGAACTACAGAACAGAACTCAGTCCCTTATTAGTGGACTACTCTATGCACCATGTAATCATGTATCATGTGCTCACGAGAATATGCACCATGTAATTATGTATCATGTGCTCACAAGAATATGCACCATGTAACTATGTATCATGTGCTCACGAGAATATAAGTACACGTACTCATTATTGCGAATACCAATCAAGTTTAACTATGGCACATAAGTGTCCATGTAACACGATCAATCCAAGTAAGAGTCCATTTATAACAGACTTCAGTCAAGTAGTAGGGTATATCATTTTGTCACATGCCAAGTTTGCACGTACATATTCATATCACGTTTAACACATTAAAGTGTCTATCACTATACCTTTACTATCAAATAGAGCCCAATACCTTAGACTCTAAACACGTAGTAGAATAGGTCACATCATACCTAATCACAGTCATATCTCACGTATATGTATCGTTAATAATCGAATACATTTTCTAACACATATTGTGTTCTGTAGTTATTCTTATTACTTAAATCGTAATATTCACGATTATATGAATTATCTTCATATTACACTAGTCCCTATTTTCTTTAGGAACCATTTCAAGACAAGATATCTTCTTTATTCTTTATATACTTTATTAAGTATATACATGATTAAAACCAATCACTAGCACTTTAGTGTTTGTTCATAACACTTACATACACACGTATCAAATTCAAGTATGTAGTAGAGTTAATCATTCTCTAGCTGGTTCCATATCCAACTCTTTTGGTTATTCATACCATGTATCAAGTAATCAAGAAGTAACATTCTATCACGTAAATATATGCAAGATTTGCATATACACATCAAGACTCTTTCAAGTTCATTACCATACACCTATATTGGTGTCAAGGTACGTACAAGATTTTATAATCTTATATTCAAGTCTTAATCCAATTATTTGGATGTTCAAGTCATGTACGAGATTTTATTGTCTTATACTTCAAGTTACTGTCTCATCTTAAGACATTCAAGACATCAGGACATTCAGGACATTCAATACATATACAAGATCTTATCATCTTATATCCAAGTTCTCAATCCTTTCTTTGGATGATTAAACATGTACAAGAGTTAATTATCTTATATTTCAAGTTCAAGCTAGGAAGATGAATTATACATCTTTCACAAATTATTTTCCAATCCTTTTCTTAGGACATTCAAGCTCTAGACATTAGTTGGTGCCCTTAAGGTACACAAACATTAACTTCCAGACACATAAAGAGTTACTACTCTTATACTCAAGTTATCATTTGATTATGATTCAAGTCCACCTTTCATTTATTCACAAAGGGACTATTTTTGAGTACTAGAGTGTTCTACAACACTTATCTAGGCCATCTAGGGTAGTACCCTAAACCTAGACCAAGAATACTTCGAGTTCAAATTAAGTAAATGAGCTAGACAAGTCATACTTACGAGTTCTTAATCCCCTACATAGGATATTCAATCTCAAGTCATTGTTTTAATGCCCTAAGGTGCACAATCATAGGCTTCAAGACAAGCATAACACATAAGTGCTTGTTCATAGCACTTTCAAGACATATAAAAGAGTTTTTCCTTTATACTCAAGTTCTCATTTTAATTTAACGAGTAATCATGTTCAAGACTCACTTCTGATACCCCTAAGGTATCACAATACTTACTAGGACATCTTATCCTAAGGCTATATGCCTTAACAAGGGTTATTTCCAACTTATACAATCATTAAATAAGTTTTACAATTTTTCAGGACATATGGGCGGCCGCACAAAATGGTGTGGGCGGTCGCCCAAAATCAAGCTTTCCAAGAACAAAATACTTCAGATAGATGGCGGTCGCCCAGCCCAAAATGGGCGGTCGCCCAAGGCCCAAAATGCCAAAATCCGAATTCTTTCCCAGGTTAAATAATTTCCCGTCTCAAGCGTAGGAGTAAACCCACTAACACTTTCTAACATTCAAGAGTGCATTTTAACATGCCCAGAACACTTCTATAGGGACACTTTATTAATTTATCACCGTCCCACAAGTAATAGAATAATTCTCTTTTATTCCAATTTAATATTTCACCGTCCCCAAAAGTATAAGTACAATTTTATATTATACTACTATACCCGTTTAGGGATACTTCCATTCATTTCCCCCTACCACAAATAATGGCACAATTTTTCTAATAATATTTAAATCAAGTTACTATTTTACCGTCTCACGAATAGGAGTATAAATTTCTAATACATTTACAAACCCATTTAGTATTTAGGCTCATGTTCTATGTTCTCTGCTCTGTACTAGCATAGAATACTCCCTTCGTCCCAATTTAACAAGTATCACAAAAATTGCTCAAAACACAATTTTAACAAGAAAAAGTAGCGGGAATAACATATATGTATGTTATTACAAGTAAGGGGGAGCTAATAACTTACCTAGTCAAAAATCAATTTGACCCAAATTAATTTCTGTTCGGCAGGAAACGCTCTATTCAACGCCACGAATATTTATCCGGGACCAGAATCACGAACGGAGGGATAATTAAGCTCGAGGAGTCGAGAATAGGCAGAATCCTAAACCTAGCTTTGAAACAGAGGAAAGAACGAGAAGGAAATGAATTGTGAGAATTCATTCTCTGCAACAACAAGATATACTTAACCACTTTCCAAGAATTGCAATTAGGCCCCTCAAGTTCTAACTTTGACAAAAAGGCCCCTAAACTTTCAACTTTAACATTTAACCACCTTAATTTTTTTAAAGTAGTTAATAATTAACTCAAATAAAATAGCATATAAATATGCTAGTCAAGAGTTTAACAAGCAAGTCAAAATTTAACAAATAAGTCAAATATTTAACGAAATTAAGGATGGGCGTTACATCCTCCCCACCTTAAAGAAAATTCGTCCTCGAATTTTTTTACTGATCAAGATTATAACATATATACTCAACAAGTAGAACTCAAGAACATCACGACTATGCACAGATACTCACAAATATTCTATGCAATTTAGATGTATAACATATAACATCAAAACACATAAAGTCAAGTAGACTCGATTAGTCAATCTACTATATCGGTGAAACTTGACATATCCACTAAAAATAATAGAACTGGTCATATCCTCCAGATCACTATAATACTAGTCAAATCCACTAGGCAATCTCAGATACTGAAGTCGTGGTTATCCATCGTTTCAATATTCAAAACTGACTTTACGTATATCAATCCATCAAGACAATCCATCAAAAGATGTAGCTCTCGGTGTCAAATAGTTAACAATGAAGCTGCCTTCGAAATTCATTCATGAATCTCTAACAAGACCACGAAATCTCAAGAACACACGTACCTTGGTTGTTTCCACTTATAGGTCAACAAGATACTCACTTCAGACTCCACTACAAGGTAGATATATCCTCTATCAAGAAATTCTCAAGTTGAATCTCCAACTCGTTTAACTCAATCGAGGTCAAGAACATTAATCCAGATGTCAGCACTGTATTCGCACTGTCACAACTCAAGATGATTCAAGTTTCTCATCAAGAATGGATACATCCATCTGGTTTGGTGTAGAAACTCCACTGTCAATCACATAGGTTAAATACCCAGTACAATCTCAAGAACCCTTTCTAGACTTTCAATGCAGAACATAAAGTTATGCATAAATCTATCATGCTCACATATATAGTCAAGCATACTAGCATAGAAATAATTACCATCTATTGTGGTAACAAGATGGCATAACATATAGAAAGCCAAATCATAACACGTAAGAGCCAAGCCATAACACGTATCACATCAATGTCCCATCTAGGTAACATGACCAAGTCAACATAGAATGTATAGGGTGTTATCACCCCCACTTCTATCATGCTCTTACTAATAACAATATCAACACGTAGTCTCTTACTAGAGAATACACTTCCACGTAATTCACGAGATAGGACAAGCATGCATATATAGCACGAAACAATGTCCACAAGACAAG